>JAOTRN010000046.1:3977459-3999959 GCA_028566695.1 Bagroides melapterus | reverse complement strand
AATCTGAAAACAAAATAACAGCAGTTTCTCAATCAGGGGCTCTTACGGGTTTCTAAGAGTTTTGGGCGTTGCATTCAGTATTCCCATGAAAATATTCAGAAATCCACTCTGCTGGCCAAGAACATGTCTATGCTTGGGTATGTACTCTTTTGCATGTAAATTAGATGCTTAGCATGGAGTCGGGAATGTGCTTTTTTCTCACAAAAATGAACAGGAGGCCCAGAGTAAAAGAAAGTGCAAACGAAAACACAAGCCCTCGAGAGTGAGACAGATAGCGAGAGAAAGTCTGTACGAAGAGATAAAGCAGAATGGGGAGAGAGACAGACAGGGGGGAAGAGAGAGAGAGAGAGAGAGAGTGGCCTCTTTTTCCTGATCAGTGGGTCGTAAGCTGCACCGTGCCCTTGCATTCCAGATCTGCTTGACTGAAGACAACTAAGAATCTCCCACCGAGCTCCACCAATGACTAAAAACTCCAGATATCCAGTAGAGTTTGATATGATGAAAGAAACCCAGCAGCAATAGAGGCATTTGAAAAGAGCTGAAAGAAAAAGGAAATTGTAAGTGTACGGGATGTAAAGGTCAGCAAAAAAGCAAATGAAACAAGCTGAACCAGTGGCTTGATGGTTAAGGTGAAAGGTCCAGGGAGTCAAGGGAGGATTTCAAGTTCAACATCTACAAAGCAACGTTGGGCCCCTGAGGCCCTGAACTCTTGGGTCACACCATTGCTGGCCCTGTACTCTGAGCCTAGATTCCTTTCAAGCTGGAATATCTGAGGAAGCCTAACATTTTCATGCACATGTAGTACACAAGTGTATTTAGACAACAAGAAGTAAGATCCACCTTCTTCCTATACTCAAATCATAAGAAGAAGTTTGAAGAAAACGCTATGGCCAGAAGACAAGTAGTTTACTTCTATGTATCAGTGAAATCAGGAAGTGGGGAATCTTCAACATTTTGGACAGACTAAGTAATGGGTCAAGTTGGTTGAAGCTACGAAAGCTTCATCATTTTGTATTTTTATCCATTCGGCATAAAATTTTAACCCAAAGCAGTTTATAATCTGAACCAAATCTAAATCTGAGCACTTGTTCAAGGGTGCAACATTAACAAACACAGAACCTTAATAAGATAGAACCTTACGCTTTTAGCCACCACTGCTTACACTTCAGAATTTGTGCCAACTTAAAAGCCAAACTGCAAAATACCGATTTTAAATATGTCTTTCTACCAAATCCCAGGCTCCAGAAGCCATAACCAAGATACAACCAAAGTATATAAGACAAAACTGTAGTGTTCTATAATAATATGATCTATTGTCTCTATTTCTGGCATTTGGCAGACACCCTCATTCAGAGCTTCTTAGTTTTTATTTCATAAAACTGAGCAACTGAAGGGTAAGAGCCTTGCTCAGGGGCCCAGAGCAGCAGTGTGGTGAACCTGGGCTTCAAACTCGTGCCCTTCTGATCAGTATCCCAGCACCTTAACTGCTAGGCTACCGTATCCTCTGCATAGTGAAAGACTCTACAGAGTAAATCTTGAAAAAGTATCTCAAGTATTGTTTAAATTATTCATACCAAGAAGGGTGAGAGTCACAGAAGTGTAAGTAAAAGGCATCAAAGTGCAAAATTGTATTGAAAGAGAGAGTGAGTCGAAACCATAACCTTGTACTCATGGACTGCTCAGAAAACTCTTCTTTGCTGCAAACACATACCCCTACCCCTTTTTTTCGTTCCTGCACCGTGCACAGAAGAAGAGTGGGGTGTATCAGACGCTCTGCTGCCCCAGGGAGTCTTTATATTCAGTCTGCTTGTTGTAAATTTTATATCAGTGACGCAAGGCTGTAAGAGGGACACAGCTCTGGCAAAAGCGTCTGCATTTCTTCATTAATGTCGCTGATGAAACAGCGTTGTGATCTCACCGAGATGAGGCTGTTGACTCTTTCCACTTGCTGCCAGGACGGGTTGATCGGTTTCCCAGGCTTCAGACCTCTCAAGTCAAAACAGCCTGTTAATCTGCAACCACTGCACCTGCTTCCACTTGTACAAGTAAATTATTGCAAAAAGAAAAATCCCATTAACCTGAAACTAATGAAAATGATAAAGCTTTCCTGTACTGGCAGGCCAGAGTGGACAGATTGGGCTCTGGAGTCCCTCTCTTGAGGGGATTTGTCAAGATTAGCTAAGTCCTGGGATCCCATTTGGGGCAGGTTAAATTTGACCTTAATCCAGTACCAGGAGTTTGCACTGAAGAATTCTCTTAACCCAATCTATCGGATAAAAACTGCCATCTTATTTGCTAGTTCCAGTTAAGGAGGGGTTGCTCAGATTGGGATTGTGTTGAGAAGTAAAAAATGTTAATCCAATGACTATATCCGTCATCTTGTTTCCTAAAGGCTCTCTGAGAAGGGACAATGTTCCTGCAACGTTTCTGTTCCTGTTGTCTGAAGAGTGATTTACATTCCTTTGGTGCAGTTAACAGAAGGGTATAATTCTAGAAAGCACCACGGGTTAGCAAAGGTTTAACCGCCTCCACAAACGTCTTGCAAATGCGCCATTCCCCACTGCGGATGTAAAACCGAAAGCTTGCTTGATCATTTGAGCTGTGAGAAACACAATAGGCTTAGGTGAAGTGGAAGTGGAAAATTAAGGCCCTTATACAAAGGTGATACTAAGCAAAAAGCAAAACAAACAAAACAAACAAATAAAAACAATTCGCGGAAGAAAAATGACCTAAATACTGAGAAGGAAATATTTTGAAGCTAAAGATAAAAAAATACACTATCTAAGACTTTGTGAATGTAATTGATTTAAACAGTTGCAGAATGTTGTCTAATCAACATCAACCAAACCTTTCTCGGAGTTCTCTCAGCCCAATCTTACCCCATTCCACAAAAGACCAAGAAGGACACGATAATGTACACAACTCGTCCTGGCACCCTTTCCCGTAACAAATTTCACCCGGCCCTAACAGCAGCCATAACCGTAAATCTACAGGGTGGGTGAGAGAGAGAAAGTGAGAGACAGAGAGAGAGAGAGAGAGAGAGAGAGAGAGTCTCTCCTTCAGAGTCATAGTAGGAAGGAACCTACAAATCTTCTACTTAAGTGCTGATGGTCATTAAACTCAGCAAGTCAGCAAAGTTGATGCGATGTGACCACCCACATGTTACACATGTAAACACAAGGACACACACAATTTACACGTGTACTCACACGGATACATACATGCGTACTCATAGTCTCTAAATGTACCCAAGCACACTAACACTTTTATACAAATGCTTGTAGTATACATGCTCATTATACTGCTGGCAGACACCTGTAACTTATACATGTACACAAACTGACACCTGTAACTTACACGTGCATGCTCGTAGACATGTGCATGTTCATAGACACCTCATATTTTACATAAGCATACTCGTACACTTATATGTCCATGCTTGTCCACAACCTTAACATGCAGTGTTGTAGGCACCTGCGACTTCCATGTGCATGTTCCTGACAATCATGACATAAATGTGCATGCTCACAGACATCGTAGCTCACAGTCACAGACAAGAGTTCAACAACAAGTGACTCAGCTGTTTGGACATCTAGGGGAGGTCCTTACCTAGGCACCGGAAAAGAGAACATCCTTAATGGAGGTCTTTCTCAAACGTTAAGAGATGGTAGGACCAGTCGAGCAGTGCTGGAGGATCTGAGAGAGCATGGTGCGGCGTAGCAATGAGGTCGTGTCGGAGCCTGAGGTGCTTGTACAGGTGGTTACACCTGTAAGCTAAATTTGTATGCTTTCACACACCTATTACATACATGTGTGTACTTGTAGGCACTCAGACACCTGGAACCTATTTGTGCATTCTCAGAGACAACCTCATAATACACCTGCTGCTTGTTTCATGCATCGTTGGGGTCTTTAGATCTTAACAGCTTTCCTTTTGTAGCTTATTCTTTCCATCTTACTCCTTATATAGTTCTCCAGACATACCATAACTTCTCTCTCTCTCTCTCTCTCTCTCTCTCACACACACACACACACACACACACCATGGTGCCATTTTAAATACCCCAGCCATATGCACAATACTGAAATCTCCCACTGAACCCTAATCTCCCTGCATGCCCCGTACGACTGACCGGCTGAATGTGGTCAGGAGGGGGTAGGGGACAAGACAATTCCACTTATGTTTTAAACATCCCTCCCCCTTCCAGCCCCAACCCCCTAGTCTTGTTCCTCATTAAAGCTAACCACATGCTTCATAAGGGATCTGTAAAAGCACCCTGAGAATGTTTACAGCAGGCGAGCCCTAGTAAGCAACCAGATCTTCAAAGGGAGCGTGAGATCTAAGCAACCCCAATCTCTGCTCGTCTAATTTACAGTGGCTTTAATTTAGGGCGTGCTCGCATAAACGCAGCTCTATTCCTCTTCGTTAAAGAATTAGCCCAAATGCCTTACAGTACATTTTTCAATCTGATGAGGACACATGATAGGATCTAAACACCAAACAAGGCTGAGGTACAGTGGCATTCTGAAGCTTGTAAACCAGTGAAAAAAAAAAGTCAGCCAGAGGCTAATTTTAGGCCAGCAATTCACAAGGGACGATTCGAGCCACAAATCACTGAAACAGCATGGAGGTTCTCTCGAGGGGAGCTTGTGCCACAGCTATTTTCCCACAAAGCAGAGAGAGTCCCGGTCAGTGAGAAAAATTGAGATGGAGTGAGACACACAGAAAGAAATAAACACATATTTCTACATGTTTGCGTCGTAGTTTTCCCAAACAATCCTCTGAAACAGAGCAGCAGGAATACGAGATAGCAGAAGAAATGAGATGTGACGATGTTTTAGGAAAGATGAAAAATGGATCATTCGAAATTCCAGGTTATGATTTGTGGTTTTGGGACTTAAAGAGAAATCTGAAAAATGCCAATCTGAATTTATTTTAAAATGCAAATTAAGTGAAAGGTGAAGTGTCTGGGATTCTCAATAAAACTTCCTTTTCAGAGCAGTCAAAAAATTAAATATTTATCATTTATTCAAAGAGCAAGTTTAGGTAGCAAACTGTTTAGGTAATGTTTAAGCCAAATGCTAGCCAGAGTTCGCTGGATAAGAAGAATTTATGTAAGTGTTTTAAACACTTATGATGTTACAGACTGCATCCTGTTTTTGACTCAACTCTATTTCTTGATCATACAAACAAAACAAAATGATATATTGATTTTTTTTCCCCAATACCATGTACACTTTATAAAGATTATAACGCCAACATTTTAACTCCAAATCCAATCAGATTAAAAAACAGACAAAAATCATATCATAGTGTGACAGAACTGATCCTGATGAATCAACACTGTATCAGATGATCATCACCAGAGACTGCTGTGATTACACACGTGCCGAGTTTCACGAACCAGTGATTCGAGTAGAACATTAAAGTCTTTCTTCTCTGAAAGCATCTACTTTTCCATGGAACTCCTGCGCATTTCACCTTTGGCCTAACTGTCATGGAATATTCATTTCTTTTTTCAGATTTGGACTGAAATTCTCTCATTTGTGTTTAAGGTATCATTTGGAACGATATGGTTTCAAAGGCAAATCAAAGAAAACAAAAAAACATACATTTAGAATAAATGCATTTGTGTAAAAATGGAACTCCAATATGTGAATTTCTTATTCTTGTCCTTTTTATTAGCTCAGAGGCTCCGTAAATGTTTAGCCTGTGTTTGATAAAGACAACACTGAGCCTACAGTATCTATACACGATCACACGGGAAGCCAGAAAATAATCATTCCCAAAACGTTAGCTGGCCTCCTTCCAAGAACTTGTCCACAAGGACGTACTGATGTTATCGCTTTTACCTGCTGGTTGCACAAAGCTTGGATGAAATCCACCAGCACCCAGTCTGTTAAATATTACTATAAAATAAAGATGTTCATTGATTCTGTGAAACTCTCAGTGACTGAACTTTTATTCCTCCAGCCTAATGAGTGAAGTCATCAGTAGCATCGACTCAGTTTACTGATTTACTGAACGTGTATCAGGAAAGGTGCTCTGTGTGTGTGTGTGTGTGTGTGTGTGTGTGAAAAGTGAACATAATTAATAAATGACTGCTGTTAAGTATAACAGGATATCTTAGATATCACTAAACAGCCGAGGTGAAGCGTTAATCGTGATCTATGTTTCTGCCCATTGGAAAGATTTACACCAAACGTTTCTGTCCTAAATTTCTGACAAAAAGATATTTCAAATGAAAAACGAACCATAATTTCATTCATCGTTTAGAAATTCAGGGACTGGAAAAGATAAATGATCCTTTGAAATGATATTCAGCAACCGAGCTTGAGCTTGAAGAACATGTAGAAAGAGCTAAAGAAATGATACAATCCAGATCCATGTTCAGTTTGGATTCTTGTTCTTCCAGATCTCCAGAACACCTGGAATATCTGCAGTTCAACAGCTCTGTAGATCTCCAGAACACCTGGAATATCTGCAGTTCAACAGCTCTGTAGATCTCCAGAACACCTGGAATATCTGCAGTTTAACATCTCTGTAGATCTCCAGAACACCTGGAATATCTGCAGTTCAACAGCTCTGTAGATCTCCAGAACACCTGGAATATCTGCAGTTCAACAGCTCTGTAGATCTCCAGAACGCCTGGAATATCTGCAGTTCAACAGCTCTGTGCTTTGGCTCTGTTCTACAAAAAATAAAAAGCATCAAAAAAATCAAAAACGGTCTCAGACAATTCCTCTGATGTTCTGGGACACAAGTGTCTAAAGAACCTTATCGTGGAGAACACACCAGGGTTCTGTTCAAATGGACTACAAAACCTCATACAGGTGAAACCCTCATTGAACATGTCACATGGTTACTGCCATCAAGGGAGTGTCTCTTTAAGTGCAGTGGAGACGTTGATCTACTGATAAGAAGGTTGTGAGTTCAAATCCCAGGACCATCAAACTGCCACTGCTGGGTTCTTGATCAAGGATCTTAACCCTCAACACCTGCTCAGGTGCTTTAACACTGAAAAACCTCATATTAATATCATATTAAGGGACCTGTACAGCCCTTTTCTTCTTCCAGTTTGGTAAAGAATGATGATCTTCTTGAATTACTGGTGGAAGAAAATCAGTCATGAAAACACGGATCCTGAAACTCTTCTGGATTGATGCTGGAGACATCATAACATCTTAAACCTGTCAGGATGAGATGTGTGAGATATGTAGATGACCTGCTGCGCTGCTGTTCACAACACATTCCACTGAGTGACGTGACAGTTAAGTTCCTCCTTGACTACGTTCTGGACTTGACTACGCTCACACTTCAATACACCTGATCTATCTCTAACTCAACTTTCCCGCCATTTCCACTCTGGATCACCTTCACAAACCTCCATCTCATAAACCAGCCAGATGATGAATGGGCTTTATAAAGCTGATAGGGTCACCAGTAGATGTGAAAGGCTCCAGAAGATCGCTCCCCATGTGACCTCAGCTCGTTTAAATACCACAAGTCACAAGACCACACAGACCCCCCAAAATACCCTCACAATGGGAGGCTGGAAATCTCATTTAGCCAATCAGATTTGTGCCCTGGGGGTAGGATGGCCTGGGGCACATAGCAGGGTTGACCTGGGAGCAAGGGAGGAGACTAATCCTCCTTGCTAATGGAGCCTTCCACGTTCCTCACTGGGATGTGATGGGAAGCTTTCCAAAGCATTCTTGTTAAATTAGCAGGTTTTATTCTGCTTCCTCTAGAAAAAAAACAGACATTTAATACAAACAACACTCGATCTTTAACAGGACAGCAGTCTGATCTAGAGCTTAGACTGATTGAGCTAGAGGTTTAAAAACTTTTCTTATGGTTATTCAAGCCGTGGTTTTGCTGACAGTGGAAACGATTGTCTGTCAGACGGTAAACCAGGATCAGGGCAGCAGTGCAGATATCAGGTGTGACTACGGGCTGAAGGTGGGCTACATGATGCAGTATGATGCTACAATCTCAACACTGCTCTGAATATCTACTTTTCTGAGATATCACCGGCGTAATGTGACCTCCTACTGCAACACGTTATTCTGAAGTCAATTATTTCACGTGATTTATACGGTAATAATAATCCGAATGGAACAGGGAAGTTTTCAGTAAGGAGACGCCGATGTATCGTAGACGGACGGAGTCTCCAGCGTCAGCACTTCGTTAACAGATTTAAAGCTGTAAACGTTTTCCTGTAAAGTTTTCAGAAGAAAGGCGTTTTAACGTTTTTACGGATTTTTCTCAGTAACATGACTGTGTGTGGGTGTGTGGGTGTGTGTCTGTGTGTGTGTTTTTAAAGATAGCATGAAGGAACGACTGCTGCAGTAAAGTAAATGACAAGTAACTTTGTCTCTCAGATGTTCCACGACATCTTTTATAAAAGTTTAGGAAGTTTATTTATTTATTTATTTGCTCATGAATTATTCCCCACCTTCAGTCTGAAAACTTTATTATAACCGGTGACGGTTGACATTGGAGTTAAAATCTCAGGTTCTCCAGCTCTGGCGTTCTTTATAGCAGCAACACTGAGCCTAGACTCCTGCTTCAGAGCAACATGTCTTTATTACAATTGATTAAACATGCTGATGTTTGAAGAGTCACAGAACAATATTTATTTGTTTTTATATTATATATAAAGATTAGATTTATATTGACTGACTCTTTTATACGCTTTTGGGATGAAATGTAAAAGATTTGTTGTTGATGAGGTGAAAACAGTTCTCTAGATTTTTGTTATTAAAAAAAACCTTATCTACATTCACACCCGGAGATTTCCAATCGAGTGGTTTAACAATCAGACGTCTCTTGACCTTGCGACGGATTTAAATACAAAACACAACAATGCTGCTTTGAGCCTTCGATCCTGCTCGGGAAAAAAAAAACCCAACAACGCAGCCTGTTATTCGCCGTGATATTAACCACATGCAGATTTCCCCCTAAAACCCCCTAAAACCCATGTTACAGAGCACACGTCAGTCCAGAGCGCCGTGTGCTTTCTTAAAGAACGTTTCACGTGTTCACCGAGTCCTGCTGGTGGTGCTGCTGGTGTTGTGGAGGTCTAAAGCAACAAGTGAGCGTTTGTTCCACAGGAATGCCGGCTATGCGAGCGATAGAGGAGGGGGATGGGACAGAGGGAGGGAGGAGAAGAAAAACAAGCCGTCTGTGAGGAGGACACGAGCGCTTTTCCCACCTCTATCGCGGCGATTAGCCGAGAGCCTGCGGTGTTGACTGTCACACAGCGAGGGTCAATATTGACACAGCGGATAAACGTACACTTTCCTCAAGGTCTCACAGGCGGGAAGAGAGAACGAGTACGAACGTGAGGAGAAACGTTACAGTAGAACAGAGTGAAGAACTGGAAATACGGGAAAAAAAATCTAATAACATCCACATCTCAGGGAATTCTGAATATTCCATCGGGGAATTTTATCATATTTACATTGACATATTTACACGTTTACATTTAACTTTAATGAGCAGAGAAACTGCCTCCATTTACAAAATGTTAGATTAAAGTAAATTAAAAAAAAAATCCGAGTTATTTCAGCATTCTCACCAGGTCTGTGGTGATTTAATGATTACATTTATTATCGTGATAAACGGCTGTGTTGACGTTATAGCAGCCTTTTCTCAGATATTATGAGTCTCATCAAAAAATTGATGCAGTGAAAATTAGAAGATACAAATAGTTTCTCCTGAAAGTTATTATCGATCCTCATTTTCAGAGTTTCATTCGTTTATTGAATGTCACATGGTCAGGAAGTGACAGAAACACGACCTGGAAAGTTTTTAGAAATGGAGTTATATAAAACGTGTCTGAAAGAATAAATAAATAACATAAAAATAAAATAGGTCAATAACATTTACAGGGTTTACAGTTAGACTGTGAATGTTTTTGTATTTATTATGGTATTTGTACAGCTTGTGTTAACGCCACGTTGTCGTATTGTTGAACTGTTGGTGTTTGTGTAGTTCTGTCAGCGTTACACTCACTCAGCAGGACACATTCCCAATTCATGTTAACGATTCCGATTCTGATTCATTTGCCGAATGATTGCGTTAAAGCCTTTCCCTTTGGAGCAGTTACAACACGTGAGAGTGTGTTTATTACAACACAACGCAGCGCCGCACAAACGGCTGTTCTGCATTATTCAAAAAATTCAGCAGTTTGAATGTTCTGCAGTTGCGTCGGTGGAAATGATCCAGGATGGAGAACTTGAGCAGGTCGGAAGTAGCGACTGAATGCCGGAGCGTGTGACTGGGTGAAAGGTTTTGTTTGCGAGCTGAGGACCTGCTGTTTATGGTACAACCAACCTGATAATTCAACCATGAACACAAAAATACAAAGCCTTACTGAACACTGGAATAAAAACTTTTTTTACAGCTAAATTTATTTCATGTTTCATGACACCAGCGTCATCGTGTAACCTTCCGCCTCTCCGACTCTACATCACCCTGCCGGATAAAGTGCAGCTGCCGGAAAACCTCTCCGACGTTTAACGGATAAAGACACGAAGCTGGAAAAGCGGCAGGTGCTGCAGACTCTCAGGCCTGAGAGGATGATGGAGGTTTGCTTATTCAACACATAGTTCCTGTGGAAGTTCAGGAACACAATGGATTCTCTTCGTAAACATCGCTCCGTACTCAGAGACGTAGAGATCATCCAGACCAGGATGATTAGGAGGTACGGTCTCAGACAATATGCAGACACACAGAGGGATGAACTGAGGATTCACAGGAACATGCACAGGAACATCTCAGAGAAGACCTCATGGTCCAGACAGCTTCATGATCAGTGGTTTAGGATACGAGAGGGAGATAAAGTGAAGGTCAGAGGGGTTTCTCAGAACATATGCTGAGATTGTTCTCAGATCAGTCATTTCCAGGAACTCTGTAGTCTGTAGTGTAGTAAATATCTACGTCCAGCACGATACACGTTATCCTATCCAACACTACACACACACACACACACACACGCGAGTGAAAGCACGCTAGCCTGAGATTTCAGCTTAATGTCTAACCTCCATCTTAAAAAAAAAAAAACACAGGAAGAAGAATTCTTGCAGGAATTCTTACAGTAGTTCAGCTGCACATCACATAATAATAATAATAATAATAATAATAATAATAATAATAATAATTTCTATAAGAACAGCTCATTCACATGAACAGATTGTGTTGATAAGGAAACATTCTCTGTTAGAATAAAGTTGTTTATCTAACACGGATGACATCATGAACGTCACATAAACAAAACCGAGAGTTCAGCTCTTCCTCAGATGAAGAGTACAGTGCAGTATCAGTGACCCCAGGAGCTCCGTCACACCACGACGTTCTTCAGATCAACGGAAAAACAACAGACCACAAAAAAAAATACGTTTCAGTGAGTTGAAGAATTTCTCTCTGCACACAGCCAGTGTTTTACGAGGACAGCTGACATTTATTTGCCATTTATTAGCGCTACTGGAGGCGTGGCTACAAAGAGGTCAAAAATCGCCTCTAATTTGACCATAATTGGACAAAACACCGAAAACAAAGAGAGAGAAAGAAAATCAACATCATTCAGTCTGACATCTCAGAAATCTCACTCTGGTGACTATACGTGCTTCTCTAAAGAGCTTTGAGGAAACTGTATACAAAACACACACACACACACACACAAAACCGACCTCCGAGTGTGTTCAGCGTCTCCAGGCACAAAGCACCCCAAAATAATCCAATCCAATTACTGGCATGTCTCTCGCACGCTGCTGCTCCTGGACAGGGTCACGACCTTTGTGGAAGTTCACAAACCTCCCGGCATTGTGTGGACATCATTAACAGAGACGTCTCAATACTATACCCGAGGCATCACGCCGATCCCAGCATCTGTTTCTCAAATCCATAAAACAGGTTTAACTCCAGCTCCTCTTTAGGTCTGGAAACTCCAGAGAGCAGCGAACATTAAATTGCCATTTAAGGTGACATCATGACAAAAAAAAGAAAAAAAAAAGAAAAGGAACGATTGCCTCTCAAAGCTGGCTGCAACTCTCCCGGGAGATCATAGATCTCAAAACTCACTGCTACTCTTACATGGGAAACTGAGGCTCGCGCCAATTTCTGCCAGTTCTGTTCTGCAGGAACAAAAACACCGGAGATGATCGCGGAGACAAAAGAGCTTCAGGCTCACATCAGCGGCTCTGAATAGCAGAGCCGGGTTTTTAAGACTCGCGATTCCCAAGCAGATATCGCTCATTGTTGTAGGAGTGTACGGAGGATTGAAGTGCCTGTCGCTCGCCGTATTCTCCGCTCCTCTGAATGAATGGTGTTTTTTTTTTCTGTGGCTGCGCACTGCCGAGACAATAAACTCATAAAGTGAATGGGGTTTAAATCACTTTCAATCACAGCACTGCCTCTGATTTACAACAGCCTGTTGTTGGAGCTTCCAGTTAACTGCTGCTCAGTGACCCGGAACCTGCAACGTCCATATAACCACCGTCTGGATTATACGAGAAAAACAAGTCTGTGTGACATATTAAACGTCTCACCGCTGCCTCAACACGACTTTCTGTTCAAAGCCATCTATAATGTGTATAATGTACATCTGAGGGAAATCTCAGGAGGCTTCCAGTCTGAAGACATCACTACTCCCACTAGAACTTAAACAATTCCTGTACTAAACAACAAGCTCTGAGAATGTCATGACTCCAGCACAAACTGGTGTTACGTACAGGGATTGTGGTGGCTCAAGTGGTTAAGTCTCTGGGGGGTTGAGTGGAGAATCAGGGTTCAAGCCCCAAAACTTCCAAGCTGCCACTATTGGGCCCTTGAGCAAGGCCCTTAATCCTGTCTG
Organism: Bagroides melapterus; assembly: GCA_028566695.1. Classification (NCBI taxonomy): domain Eukaryota; kingdom Metazoa; phylum Chordata; class Actinopteri; order Siluriformes; family Bagridae; genus Bagroides; species Bagroides melapterus. Next base: position 3,987,099 of record JAOTRN010000046.1, on the reverse strand, counting down.
ACTCTGTGGTCCAAAGCTGAGACACAGTATGTGAAGAAAGAATTTCACAACATATCAATAGAAATACAGAACTTTAGAGTAAATTATGGCCACGCCCCCTTTTAAAATCCTTTATATCTCATAAACTATACCCTAACCCTAAAACACTGTTTCTTGGGAAAGGTGACTTCATGTACAGAAAGCAAACATCAATTACATTTTTAAGCATTCTTTATGTGGATTTTTATAATTTTTTTATTTTACAGTATCAGTATCTGTTCATATCACATCTTTTCACACATCACACTGTTGCTGTTCATCCTGTAAACTTGTCATATTAACTTCAGGGTTGCCAGATCTCAGGGTGAACTTCCAGCTCAACGTTGTTCCTGGTTCCTACATTACTCTATAATCCCACATGTTCCTCTCGAAATCAAATAGGAACTAGAAGAGAACTGATTCTGTACATTATTCATGCTGCCTTGTGCTTTGTTTACCTCAGCCAATGTTCTAATGCATTTCATTTCCAATAGTTGCAGGAATCCTGAACTCAATGAGCGTGATTTTTCTACCCACAACACTAGCTCCAAACTCTTCTGCTTTCATGTAAAAACACCACTCTGGCAACCCTCACCGCCCTTGTCACATTTTCGTCCAATTTTCTCCCCATTACCCTGCCGTGGAACCTTCAATTTACTGTGAGGAGCATTAATAACTAAGATCTTATACATCACATCTTGGAGCTTCCTGGAATTCTTGAGAGTTGAAGCTCTACTGCTTACACACGGTTACTTTAGAGCCTGTGGTTTACATCTATTCATCTTCATTAAGCGTTTGATCCTGGTCAAGGTCGTGATGGATGTAGAGTGTATCCAGGGGAAACCAAGCAAGCGACGTGAAGCAGACGAACCAAACTTTCACACACTAATTCACACCTGAGGCAATTCAGAGTTACTATGTCACCTGGGTGGTGAGAGGAACCTGGAGGAAACCCAGGGGGAAAAGAAGAGAACGTGAAATTTCTCAAACAGTATCGTAAACTCAGGATGGAACCGAGTCATTTTTGAAGTGATCATTTTCCAATTTTTTTTCCTACATCAAATTGACACCTGAAGATACTTTTGATATGGACTTGTGCTTCAAAGGGCTGAGCAGGAGACCTCATGTAGATCAGAAGGTCAGAACTCAGGTCAGAAGAATATGCAGAAACAGTAACGAACCTGGATTCCGCTTCATGAAGTTTTAGGTCATTCAAAAAGGACAAACCATCAAGGACAACAACAACCTCCTAACTAATACTAGATAACTAATTAAATCAGACTGTATATTTTTAATTCACACCCTCCATTATACCCAAATGAGGATGAGGTTCTCCTTTGAGTCTGGTTCCTCTCAAGGTTTCTCTTCCTCTAAGTCACCTCAGACTTGTTCAATGGGGATAAATTCAAATACACTGTATGAACAGATATTAATCTTGACTTTCTAATTTTTGTAAAATCTCCTAGTATTTTATTGTTTATTATGTTCATGTTCTGTAAAGCTGCTTTGAGACGATGTCCATTGTTAAAATCTCTATACAAATAAAAGTAAAGTGAATTGAATTGGACTGTTTAAGCCAACTGCAAATATACAACCAATATACTTATATACCAATATATTTATATACCTATAAAAGCAACATGTTTTGTTTTTTACTCTAACCATCTCTACATCTCTAGCGCTGAGAAAAAAAAGAAAAAGAAAAGATGATACACCATTTGTTTCTCTCCTGCCTCCTCTAGTTTCACAAAATTTGAGCGGTACAGACACGGCGTCTCCATGGCTCCAACCAACACGCTGACATGATGGAGACTGTCTAAGTAAGCGGAGGTTTAGGATAAGGATCCGTGTGGTGATGTTCACCTGCAGAACCTGAACCGGAAACATCACTCATTCAGTTAAATTCAAATCACATAATCAGTCCAGGAAGTTTGAATGAACAGTCCAGCCCAGTCCAGCCCAGTCCAGTCCAGCCCAGCCCAGTCCAGTCCAGCCCAGCCCAGCCCAGCCCAGCCCAGTCCATATTTGATGAGGTTCTTGGTTTTAAACCTGAAAGTTAGCTGACAGGAACGTGGTGGAGAAAGTAGTGAAAATTTTCAGGAACATTATGAGGATGGTGTCGAAGTATACAGAGACAAGGATGTTCTTGAGTGAAAATGAAAAAGCTTCTATTTTTATTCAAACTAAATGTCTCGAGAGTGAAAACTATTAAAACAATTTTACTCAATAAAAAACCCATAATGAAGAGACAGACTGGCTTAACAACTAGGAAACAGAACAACAGATAAAGTACATCTGGGATTTTTATTTATTTTCCGCACACTGAGGGTCCGAGTGAAAGACGTGAAAATGATCATTGTGTTAATTTACTTTAGAGTTTTCAGTTTGATTAATACTGGATTAAAGCACAAATCCAACACGTATAGTAAAAAGTATGTGTCTTTTCCTCTGTCTGCTGACAGGAAGTACATCTTTGCAAGTTTCTGACAGCGATCAGTCTAACGCTAGCACTAACACTGATTCGAGCCTAAATACACCTTTCTCCTGCCATTGAGAACTTGCTCAGGTTTTATCTTCACCTGATCTGAAGCAGAATCACCGAATCCCAGCTCTCTGAGTCGAGTGAACAGAGGTTAAGTCTGGCAGCACGGATCTGAGCGGGTCATCGGCACGGTTCATTCTTCAAGGAATTAGTCTTTATTTCAGAACTGACCCTGAGATAAAGCTCGCTCTGGGGCTGTAATCCACTACCCAGTACAGCACAGAGTAGAGTTTCTCTTCCTGCAGGCCAATTAGCCTTCTTTTTTCCCCTAAACTTGCCCTTTCCTGTGTTTAGAAACATTAGTTTTGTGTCGGGTAATCATTACTTCACTAACAGCTAATGTTAACCCAAGGAGGTAGAAGAAGACATATGGTTAAGCAGTAAGGTTTTGGAGGAGGAACATGTTCGGAAATATTCTGACTATGTGAAAAATCCTGGGCTGTCCCTTCATTTCAGGGAGAGAGAGAGAGAGTGAGAGAGAGAGAGAGAGAGAGAGAGAAAGGGAGTGGGTGGAGGAATGCATCAACACTCGCAGTGAGAAGTTGCGGTCACACACAGCTAGCTCTCCAAACTGCTCTCCAGGCCGAGCAAGGTCAAGCACCACCAACAAAAGACAACATTCCTCCTGACTCCAACTGGCATCACCACCGAAGTTTTAACCCTTAGCTTCAGTTGAGGTCAAAGTGAACCACTTAACACCTCTACTGAAAGAGGAAGCATGCAACAGATGATTTTTGCAAAAGAAAACAGAATCAGGAAAGGAATAAAGTTCTGCAGGTGGTGCATTCAGAGGAAAAGAGGCTGGTGTAATGACACAGAGTGACATCGTCGTCACAACAACGTATTTCCCTTCTCTTGATAAACGTAAAGAAGTCTCTGGATTCACAGAACGTCCACAGGGTTAAGAGCAGCAGTGGGTTCAGGTCAGGTCCAGCGAGCTGGGTCCGATTCGAACCGAGCCGAACCACACAGGACCCGGAATGCAGTAATCACACGCAAGAGCAGCCGCCCTCTTAATCTTCACTCACTCTTTCATTTCTCCAAAGGTTTTCAAACACTTTGCACAAGATTAGCAAAAGGAGTGGAGAAAAAAAGGCATTTAATTATGGACTAGTGTACTATTCTCCAGTCTTTTTTCCCCGCTGAGTGCTCCCACAATGCAGGAATTCAATATTTAAATATCAAGATCAGATGCCTTTCGTGCCCCCTTTTCCCCCCCGAGAGTAATTCATCACCATGCCAAAATCTACTCATGAGCCTGGCTTAGCCTATAGCTTTATATGGAGCTTTATAAGGCTGCAATGTAGAAGAGAATGACAGATTTGGCCTTTCTCGTGGCTAGAGAAGTGCCTCATCTCTCCGTCTTCCCCTCTCTACATTTCTATTTGGAGGAAGCTTTTATCCAAAAAGACTTAAAAATTATACCAAGTGTAGAGTTGAGCGTTTGAGGGTTAAGAATGGATCTCTGGCAGTCTTGAGCTTTGAACTTCCACTACCTCTTTCCTTCTCTCTAAATAAAGCTTAAAGAAAAACCTCAAACCTCGAACCATAAATCAAGCTTGCCTATAGAACTGATATTGAGAATCATTGGTACAACAAACAGAAAAGAACAAACAATTCAAAGACCAGTGACACCTTCAGTATCGTGTTCGTTCGGCGAGAAAGATCTGCACAGGATCTGAAATCTGCCCACAGAGCAGCCACAGATACATCGGGTTAGTGACCGAGCGGACAAACCAAACATGTGACCTGAGAGCTACGAACTCTGGCACAGGTTCCAAACTTATGATAAGTCTGAGAGCGAGGATTTTTATCATTTGACCACTTGAACAATGAGGATTATTTGGGGCCATGAATTATTTTGTTATTAATTATTATTTTTATTGTAAATATTTCCAGACTGAGAACAATAAGGGTTCAACCAACTTTCTTAAGCTTTAGGAGAGAGAATTTTAAGTGCTATCTTTAGATCATTTGAGAGCGAGGACTTGAGAGGTTTGACCACTCGAATCACTTTGAGAGTTATTCACTGGGAAAACTGGAGCATTTTGGAGCTAGCACCATTGTTATAACTGCAGAAATGAGAGCTTTGGCTCTTCAACCACTGTAATTACTTTCAGACTGCTGACTTTTGGGGTTCAACCAGTTTTAGAAGCTTTAAGACAGAGAAAGAAGGGTTTTTGTTTTAACTTCAGAAATGAGAACTTTGATTCTTTAAAAATAACAATCACCTGATTACTTTAAAGTTCTACCAATGTTCCGTGGGTCTGAGAACATGGGGCTCAACCACTGAAGTACTGGCTTTTAGGATAATAATTGATTTGTGTTGTCTGTGATGTATATGTTGAAAATTATTTGAGTGTATCATGTAATAATCACATAATAAGTCTTAATACATGTAAATTTATATTGATGCTCGATTCTGGACCACTATAACAACTCAGAGAGAAATTCGGAAATTGAGATAATTGGGGGTCCTACCAATGTTAGAGCTTTGGGACCAATCATTTTGGAGCTAGCACCATTGTTATGTTTTGGATCCTTGGAATTTTGGTTCATCAACCATTGTTTACGCTCACGTTCCCACTGAGAACATTGGTGGTTCAACCAGTTTTATAGCTTTGGGATTAAGAACTTTGATGGCTTTGATGGCTCAACTCTCATTAACTGTGAGTTTCAGAATATTGTGGATTTGCCCACTATGTTAATGTTGAGGGTTCAACCACAGTGAAAACTTTGGGACTGAGAACAATACTGCTCCAACCAATGTTATACTTTTGGATGGAGAAATTTGATGTCTCAACCGTTATGATAACTCTGAGGCTCACCAGGTTCAACCACTGTGAATGCTGAGACTGACAACTTTGTGGGTTTCAATCAAATGTTAGTGTTGAAACCAATAAAACCATAATTATCACTGTGAAATGATAACAATTCTATATGAATTCCGGACTGAGAACTCTGGGGTATTAGTGAGAACTTCTGAGAGGTTTGACCACACAGTGAAAGCTGACTGAACTGTAGGGGATCTGAACCACAACCACTGATATAACATCAGTAATAAGAACTTCAGGTCTTAACTGTTCTTACAGAACTTTGAGTGTTCAAACTCTGTGGAAGCTTTGTCAGAACATTGGGGTACATTATTAAACACTGCAACCAAGAATCTGAACTTCACTGAACTTCTGAACTTCGGTGAAAATAAGGATTTCAGATCAATCATTCTAATCACTCTCAAACTCTGAGCAGTGAAGTTTCAACCAGTTGAATCAGTTTGGGACTGAAACCTTTTGCTAAAAACATTATTATATCATTGGAAACTGGATCTTCAGGGCTACAGCTCTGTTATAGCAGTGGAGCTAAGAACTCTGACTGTTTGACTATTGTTTAAATTTTTGGAGTTTGGTGCTTCAACCCTTGTGATATCTTCAGGAGTAAGGGCACTGGAGATTCAGCCACACTGAGAACTTCAGCTTTAAACTGATATTACTGTATAACTGTAAAAATGCTGTAACCACCATAGAGTTTAAGAACACTGGGGTCTCCACCGCACCACTAACTTAGAGAACATTGGGGGCTCCACCACAGAATTTTTCGATCAAGAATTATTAAGTTTCTTAATCAATGTAAACAGTGAAATTCTGCAGACAGCAGCTCACCTTTGGAGTTAAACGCTTCCTTGAGCTGAAGCAGCACATCAGCAAATTTGCGTACATCACTGACCAGCTGCATGATGTATTCCGGGTCGGAGCTGATCGAGCTCAGTGAGTCACTCCTAATCGAGCCGGCTCTGGAACCCGACCCAAGGCCCGGGGGAAAGAAGTGTGAGCTGGAGAATCGTGTCATGCCCGCACCTGAGCGCTTGTTTCCCAGGCTGCTTTGCTGCAACATCCCGCTGGCAAACATTCCAGCTGCAGCCAGCTCGTGTCGAACGAGCAAAACTGCAAACTCGCTTTGATTTAATCAGATTCCTCAGCGGCGGCGACGGTTCCTGGAAACAAAACATGTATTATACATACTGTACACTCATGCTCTACACAACCTGGACAGACAGACAGACAGACGGACATACAGACAGACAGACGGACAGACAGAATGCTCGAACCCTGAACAGAAACAACACTAAAGCTTGTACAGGTCGATGAAAGACCCCAGTCTTCAAAGGGTTTTGAAGTTTAGCCAGATGTAAAGTTCAGTCCATTCAACCATCCTGAAAATTTTGGCCAACACAGTAAAAAAATAAAATAAAAAAAATAAAAATAAATAAATAAATAAATAATAATAATAATAATAATAATAATAATAATAATAATCAGTAATTTATTAATTTAGTTTTTTTACAGATCATGGACAAAATTTGCCAAAGGCACTGCAGCACATTAATTTTTTTTTATTGAATGGTAAAATGACAGCACACTGAACTCTCTCTCTCGCTCTCGCTCTCTCTCTCTCTCTCACTCCCAGCTAAGATGGTCTTAACACTGCATTTAGGAGTTGTTTATTCTTCATCACAGAACGTGTTCGTCCATCATACTCCAACCCATGATTAGTATCGAAGTATATCATTTATATTCAGAGAAACCAGACTTTTAGAAAATCTTTCCCTGACCCAATGCCCAAGTTCCAGCAGGATGTTTTTTGCTCAGTGTCTGATGATGCTCAAAGTCCTTATTGGTTATGAGCCGTACAAGAACATACACTAACTAAATCATTAAACATTTAATAACAAAATGATAATATTTTATCATTTATCATAAAAGAGAACCACAGAAAGCAGTTAGAGTTTAATGTGGATAAGATACTTGGTAGGGGAAAATATCAGTATATTAAAAGTGAGGACGTACAAACAAAAAGTGCTAAAGTCAATTACAATGAGTTTATTAATGATTAAATTACATTTTCACCCCTAATGAAATCTATAGAATTTACAGAAGCATATATTCTAAATTGCGAGTTTATTGTTTATGCCAGTCTACTAACTAATAAACTGGAAACCGTTTTAGTGTAGAACAATGTAAAAAGTTTTAATCTGAATTAAGATACATGAATTAAAACTGCACTTCTTACCATTTATGAAATAAATAAATAACTTCATAAATAAAATAAAACTGCGCGATTTATTCTGTTCATGTGTACAGAACAGATGAGTCTGCAGAGTCCTCCACATTCCAGCTGTGTACACTGTCTTATCACATTCCCCTTTTTCCTACCTTTGAATCGTTTCTGGGAAAAACAGCAGCAGAATGGAAAGTGTGAATAAACCACCACAGACACTTTCTGAGAAAATCATGAGGAATAAAATAGAAAGATCTCAGGGACTCTGGGTCTCAGGCTGGTCCTGATCTTTTCACTGCAACGCGAAAGGTTCTATCACTTGTAAAGTAAGATTCATTGCATTAGGTATTTTATTTTTCCCATTCGAACTAGAAAGCAGTGCTTTAAAGAGATACGTATAGAATTACTCACGTGTGAAACGTGCGAAACATTCCTGAATCCGAAAAGGAAAACAATGTAGCGGTAATCCAAAGAGAAAGACTGAGTGAGTGAGAGAGAGAGAGAGAGAGAGAGAGAGAGAGAGAGTCCCTCCGGTCTCCACTAACTCTCACGTTCACTCGTACCACGGCTCATAAACCCCGCCCCTTAACAGTCCACAGACCGCCCAACGTCTGCACAAACCCCGCCCCTTCACAGAAGACCACGCCCGATCCGACGCAAAGACTCCTCCTATGTTATAAGGAAGAATAAACCACCTGGAGTGAAGACTTCAAGAAATGTTGAGTCACATGGAGCTCGGAACCAGTCAGATTCAACATTATTTATTTATTTATTTATTTATTTTTATCATCAAAGACTTTATTCAAATGATAGAGTGAAAACATTTCTCTGTGAGGATTAAAGCCAATTTAGCAGTATATCTTTACTAAACAACACTGATTCTAACAATAATAGCTCTAACTATTACAATAGAAAATACAGACTCCGCCCCATTTTTCCAGTAACGGATTCTACGTGACACCATCTGATAGGCTGTAATACAGAGGGCGTGGTTATCTTGCTCCTTCTCTGCAGTTAAGTGTTAATTATTTTAAAGGCACTGCTCCAGGACTATCAGGAAATATTAATTGTATCACTAAGGGATTATTACTGGTGATTGATAAAATGACGTCAATTCATTCATTAAATTAAAGCTCAATTTAGAGCATTAGAAAACAGGAAGAAATAAGAGCAAGGTTGATCAAGGACGATTTAAAAGAGAATTATGCCATCTAGTGGTGGAGGAGGTTATTACACTGAAGATCTGTGTGGGTTCAAGACAGGACACAGATGATCAGGTGATGAGGGCATGTGAACATACACAGTGTGTATTCATTCATTCATTCATTCATTCATTCATTCATTCATTCATTCATTGAGTTTAAGATCAGCTCGGCATTTAAATGTAAGAATGACATACAAAAAAAAATTAAAAAGAAATGATATACATGATTAAAAACCAAAATAAAATCAGATCTGTAATATTTACTGTAACAGTATTTGATCTTGTTGCCTTTTAACTTGAGTCAAACTCTGGTAGTAGCCTTTTATAAGTTTCTCATGATAGCTTGCTGTAATTTTTGCTCTTTCCTCCTGACAGTAGGTGGCGTAACTCAGTCAGGATTGTTTCAGTTCTCTCAGGCTTTAGTATGAAAGATTCATCCTTTTTCTTCCACAAATACCATTGATCAATATGAATAAACAATTTAATTTATGCTTCATCTGACCAGAGAACATTCCTTCAGTTGGCTGGAGATCACCTGACAGCATCACGGGCCATGGTAATGAAGGACAATGTTAATGATGGATGTATTTTCACTCTTAGGTCTCCAATTCCTTTACCAGGACAGAGAGACAGATGGACATACTGACAGACAGATGGTTATAGAAATGGACATACATGTGGCTGGACCTACAGACAGAGAGTTGGACATGCAGACAGGTGGATAGACATACAGACAGACATGTCCATCTGTGTGTCTGAATGGCCATCTGTCTGTCTGCCTATATATACAGTAAATATATATATATATATATATATATATA
>JAOTRN010000046.1:3925767-3958895 GCA_028566695.1 Bagroides melapterus | reverse complement strand
CTACAGTCTCTAACACATACATCATCACTGGTCTCACTACAGTCTCTAACACATACATCATCACTGGTCTCACTACACTCTTCTACACCTTTCCTTTGAACACCACTGACTTCTCTAATTAACACAAATAATTATTTCTGGGTTTTGTTTGTTAAATTCAGCCACGGTACAGACACAACCTTCTGCTCCCATCATCACCTGAAACCATGGAGAGAAGTTCGAATAAATGTGCTGAGACACTTCTTACATGACATGGCCACGGAGAAAAAATAAATAAAAAAACAATCCCAGAATTCAGTGTCCCAACTATCTTAGTGATGTAAAAAAAATTTAATAAAATAAAAACACTCTGCTGTATATTTACAGTCATTGGGTAAAAAGCTACAGCAGGTTAAATGTCATATAATAATGATACAGTGACCTGGACATTTATAGGAGACAGTTAGAGTGTGACTTTAACCAACCTGAAACATCTTACAGTGTCAAGACCCTGATCTGAGACTTCATTATTAATTCATTTATTATAATATTTAATAAAATCTTCATTATAACCAACTCATTAGCAACCCCAAGAAGACATGACTGTGGTTGTTCAGTGTTTAAGTGGCTGAACCACTGATCAGAAGGTTGTGAGTTCATATCCCAGGTCCACCCAGTGTCCTCTGCTGGGTTCTTGAGTAAGGCCCTTAAAACATGTGTGATGAAGTTGGTCTGGAGAAGAGAATTTGTCAAATGCTGTAAATGGAAAAAACCTCACTCCAGTTATTTATTACGCTCCACACTATATATTAAAGTTTGGACTAAACTTTAGATTATACATGAAAAAAATCAGTTCTATGTTCTGCAGAGAGAATTGGTGAATTATTTGGTTTTATCTGACGTTTATATCTTCCACAATCTTCCATTCAGTAATCTGATTTTGCTGAAAAGGCAACAGAAGAACAATCTGAATTTGCTTCTATCAGCTTGGCCGTGTTCCAGGTCGCTGGCGAATGAAAAGCCGGTGTTGTTTCAGTAGTGACCGAGCGTCGTCTGTGTGAGTGTGACTGCGTGTTGACCTTTTTACTGAATGTCTTGATTTTTCACAGTGCTGTATAATTCATTAGAGCTTCACTGACCTCATCACTGCTTTACTCACAGCGTTGGTGGCTGCGCTGAGTCCTACGCCCGAGCCATGAGGTTTACCACAGAGTGGGCAAGAACACTGGAACGCTCTTCTGGGGTTGAAGGAGTGAGAGACGGCAATGAGGAAAGGATTAAGGTTCTACAAAAGACTGGTGGTTAAATAAAAATGTAAATGCTCAGGAATTTGCTGTGGTTTGGGTGGTGATGAGAATCAGACCAGTCCTTTAGCCCTGGAGACGAGCAGCTAAGACGTGAGCGTGATGAAGGGATCTTTTGTTATGGGACCTTGTTTAATCTTTATTGCTATTGATTTACTTTGGACATGGTTCATTTTGTATCTGTCAGGAGTTTCCTGGACTGCAAAGAATTGTTCTGGACAGCATCTTTTGAATTCTAGTATAAATTGTATTAATACACAGAGTTCATTAAATGAAGCTTCTTTTTTATTAATAAATTCCAGCTTTTGAAAGCCAAAAACTTCAGTAGGCAAGAACCTATGGTGAAAGTTCATGTTTTTGCATAGAGCATTTAGTGTGTTTGAACAGAACGCTGGAGGATCTGCGACGTTCATGAGGTTCTTTTGGTCTGAACTGCAGTCTGAACACTGCAGTCTGAAACAAAAGTAAACCAATTCTGCCGTGTCTGAGCTACTGTTGTGACAGTTAGGTTTGTGCTCAAGCCTTCATCAGTGAACATTTGAAGACTTCAGCAGAAAAGAATCAGTGTTAATTCTGTAATGAATCAGAACTGACTCTGATCTGTTGGTTCCTCACGAGCTCTTGGTTCCACAATTTCACTGGACTATAAACTGTTGTAAAAAGAACATTATTAATATTTATTTATTATTATTTCCTGTTCAGTATCACCTAAATGAGGATGAGGTTCACTTCTGAGTCTGGTTTCTTCATCACATCATCTCAGGGAGTTTTTCCTCACCACCATCACCTCAGTCTTCATCATCAGTGATAAATGTTAGAGATACAGTATAAAGTAACTTCATTTTAAAGATAAAATTTTTTATTCTGTTTCTAGATTTCTGTTGAGCTGCTTTGAAACAATGTGAATTGTTAAAAGTGGCGATCCGAATAAACTGAATCGAACAGAATTGAAGATATAAATCTGGAATGATTGTTAGTTGTGTAGGTGTTTTAAACTCTGATATTAATTGATACCCTGGAAGCCCCGCCTCCTTCAGCTATCATCTAAATTGACCAATTTGAATAATTCATCAAGTTGATGCAGCAGTCTCATTTTCTGTACAGGGTCACAGGGAACCTGGAGTCTATTCAGGGAACAAGACAGGTGACACCCTGGATGGGGTACGAGCCCAATACAACACACAATCACACACACATGAATTCACTCATAACAGACAATTTAGGATGCCAGTCAGCACGTATTTATTCTGGGGAGGAAACCAGAAAACCTGGAAGAAACCCATAAAGCACATGGAGAACATGAGCAGAGACAGACATTGAACCCTCAACCCTGGAGGTGTGAAGTAAAAGTCCTCTGTTTTGAGTTCATTAACGAGAAATAAAACAACATCTATCAGTTCATCTATCAGTTCATCTATCAGTTCATCTATTCATCTCAAAGCAGGAGAAAGATTACGGTGTTATAGAAGATCAAGATATTCCTCATCCTGCTCTCCCACTCCACAACTCCATGACTCAGCGGACGACAGTTGCTCCTGCCAGGTCTGGTCAGTTGGTTGTTTGGGTGAATTGTGTTGGAGTGAAACAGTGGAACAAGTGCATCATGGTAAATTTGGTTTAATAAGGAATGGCCTTCTCCACTGGGGGCTGTGTTGTGGCTGTGTGGGTGTTTATGAGCTCTCTATTGATGTGGAATTTGTTGGCAGGAGACGTCTACTTCTCAAATACTGTTGGAATGCTGCGCCTTTATTCAAGTCCTACAAACTTACTCGGAAGCTAGTGACCATCTATTTTATCCATGAACTACGTTACACTAATATGGCCTACGGGTTCCTCCAACCGAGGAACTCAATTTATAGACCATTCTAGAATCAGATTTAGGGTATTTATGGGATATTGTCACTGCTGGGGCAGGTGTTGGGGATTGCAGTCCATGGCAGCCATGTTTCTACGCAGCGTCAAGGTTTCTACGCTAGGAATCTACACTACATTCTACATACTATGAGAACGGTAAGCAGATGTAGACCTTGTTCACGCAGGACAAATGAAATGAGGCGATGGGCTGGATTTGGACCGTAAACAAAGCGATCAGGAGCGAACACAGAACAGATGAACACAATCACGTAACAAGCCAGAGACAAGATCAGGTGGAGACCAGACTAGAAAAGAAACCAGAACATGAGCTTTTGTTCAATCAGACAAAGGACAAATGATACCTACAGTAGCTTTATCACACGCTTTAGTATTAAGTCCTGGACTTGTTTCTCTAGTTTTTGTTCACTTCCTGGTTTAAACATTCTTGTGTAAAATCAGACAACAGATTTAAATAGATTTTAATAGATAAGGATTTTGCTCAAGCAGCAGGATATTTCTTTTCAAGGCTTTAAACATCATTAAACCTTCCTGTTTAGTGTGAAGATTAATCCCTTCAGTGTAGCTCTCAAGTGATGTGATGCTCTCTCTCTCTCTCTCTCTCTCGTTGGCAAATTGAATGAACTGATAAAACTACATTAGCTTAAGAATACCGCTCGTTTGGCTTTAATATTAAATTACTGAGTCACATATTGAATTCTGGAGTGTTTTGGATCACTGCAGCGGAGATTCACTCTCTGAGCCACAGTTCAGATATGGAACTAGATGTAGAGTTTAGAGATAGAGAGGAAGAGTTCTTAATAAAATAAAATCTTCCCATGTTGTGAAAAGGCCTTCATTGTGTAGCTGAGCTCAGTGCAGAGGTGTTTCGAGATCTGCATCGGCGTTTCACACAGCGAGAGGCTTCCATCTGCTTCTCAATGCTTCTCATTTAAAACCAACGCGGAGGAGAACGTGAAGACACGCAACACTTTACATCCCTCCTTCCCTCTCTCCACCATTAGACTGGTGCAATCTCTTCATCTGTGTATGCAGTGCGGCTGCAGGTTCTCTCTCTCTCTCTCTCTCTCTCTCACACACACACACACACACACACACACACCAAACAGGCTCTAAACTGATTTCAGATCTGTGTGGAGGGATTCATGTCACAACAGGCTCCAGGGAGACACACACACCCACACACACACACCCACACACACACCCATCCACATACACCCACACACACAAAGAGCAATGATCAGGTTACTTCATGCTAGTTAGGGATGACCTCACACACACAGATACACACAGTGGGATTAAACAAAATGGCATCCATTCCACATGGCACATCACTGACACAGATACACACACACACATACACACCTCACTCAAATCTATTTTCCAGTTCACTTGGTCACATGTTACACTTATTATTATTATTATTATTAATAATAATAATAATAATAATTAAAAAACTAATATATTTGACTCTTTATTCACATTATTTACTGTATGTATTGAGATTCTTTATGTTCTTTCTCCTTGGTCCTGATGGGAGAGCTACAAATGATTCTATTATCCATCAGTAATTACTGTGACCCTGTCAGAGTTTTCCGCTCCGCTCCGACTGGCTTCTGTAACGTGCTGAGAGTCAGGACGAAGACGAGAGATGACGAGAGTGTGGAAACTGGTCTTAAAAGCAGGAATCATCCCCAATATCTCAGCTGGGGGTCAAATAACAGAACAAACCAAAATGAACTTCAGAATCATAAAGCAGAATGAACAGGAAACAGGAAATGAACAAAAAACTACCACTGGGGTCACGTGTGTGGTCTGTCACGTGTGTGTGGACTTGCTAGGGGTGGGTGTGTTCTGTCACGTCTGTGTGGCCTGCCACATGTATGTGTGTGTGTGTGTGTGTGTGTGTGGCCTGTCATGTGAGGGGGTGGTGTGTCACAAATAGGTGTGGCCTGTCACCTGTGTGCATGGCCTGACGTGTGGATGTGGTCTGTAGCGGGTTGACGTGACCTATTACATGTGGGCGTGGTCTGTCAAATGTGGGCATATAATGTTAGATATACTGTAAGTGTGGTCTATTCTGCTATTTGTGTGTGGTCTGTTATTTGTGGGTGTGGTCTGTTATTTGTGGGTGTGGTCTATCTCCAGAATTGTTTTTCTATTTCTGATAGGAAACCTTAAAAAAACACAGTCTAGATCTCAGCGTTACACCTGACATTGATCTCTGTGACTCCTCTCCAAACTTTATTACCTCATAATATCTCTGTAGAAGTTTACTGAGAGCTGAACAGAACAAGGTGAAGGAATGATTAGAAGTTTTCTCCTGAATTAACTGCGTGTAAGAAGTGAAGAAACGTCGTACCACACGTGCAGGAGGACAATTATTGTGTCATATCTAATTTGCATAGAAGTGAAAAAATCTAGAAATGCACTGGAAATCTGGAAAAAAGTGCTGGAGTCCCAGACTAAATAAATAAATATTCTAATCTCCAAGCCTTGTGTCACTCTGGAGCGATTCCATTCCATCCGTCTCGGATCTCCACGTCAGCAGCAGGTTTGAGGGTTTGTGTCTCTTTGTGTGTTGTTCTGTAAAGCACTGGGTTATAAATAATAGCCATGGCATGGGTTTATTAATAATTAATGAGAGAGCAGATGTCATGTGTGCTCATCTTCATGGACGAGGACAAAAGCCAAGACACAACGTCTCGGATCTCAGATCTCGGATCTCGCCCGCGGACAGATTGGAATTCTTTCCTGATTCACGTGATTCACTTCTCGACTGTGTAAAAGAGGAAAATGTGTGTGTGGTGGACGAGGAGCTCACTGGGCCGTTTGGTCTGGCAAGGAGCCAGAGCCACCCTTCCTTTGGAACTCGCCGTGCAGTCTGTCTGAAGTGTGTATGTGAGCGCTTGTTTGAGCATGCCCAGTGTGTGTGTGTGTGTGTGTGTGTGTGTGTGTTCATGTCTGAATGAACAGCACCCACGTGCATTCACTCTGCTCGACTGCTATCCAAGCTGAGACTGAGGTTCTGAAAAGAGAAAGAAAGAAAGAGAAAGAGAGAGAGAAAGAAAGTGAGAGAGAGAGAGAGAGAGAGAGAGAGAGAGAGAGAGAGAGATGGAAGCACCTGCTCATGTTTTCCTGAAGGATTTATGCTGTAACTGGATAAGAACAGGTACGTGTGAATGAGGAGAGGAGGAGAGTGTTCATGGTGTTTTGAGTTTGTTTTTCTATCTCAGCGTGTGTTCTTTTGACTCACGTATGTGTGTGTGTGTGTGTGTGTGTGTGTGTGTGTGTGTGTGTGTGTGTGTGTGAAGGACCGTTTATTGTAATGTATGAACAGAACAACACGAGCAGCGTGAGCTCTCCCTTGTAGCTTAACTCCTGTAAGAGTTTTCACTCTAAAATAAATAAATAAAATCACTTCATTTGTTAATGATTAAAAGTAAAGACTCAAATCCATCCTAGTGATGATTTCATTCCAAATCCACATGTTTATTCTGAATAGTGCTGCTGGATTCTGGCTCCTGATTTGGTGAGTTCTAATTAATTACAGGTTTATTTATATTAATGTGCTCCGTCTGTTATACAGCGTTATGGTTTCTATAGTAACACGTCATTCGCAGGGACGTGTAGAGATCGTCAGACGTGTGTCATGGATGCTGAGGTGAAGTTTTTTGTAAGCAGACGTTTGATCTTGAGAGAGAGAGAGAGAGAGTAGAAAGAGGCAGGGGGAGGGAGGGAGTGTGTACAGCTGCTATAACAGAAGTGACAACAGGAAGTGGTGCTTGGATGTTCTAATCGAATCCGACGCTCTCGGACCGGATCTGAGTTCTGTTGGAGCTGAAATATTTGTCTTCTCCTCCTTTACCTGTGATGTGCTGCAGTGTTCATGACATGTTTTGTTTTTAGTCTCGGCTCTGCCCCGTTCTCTCATTAAGCTGTTTCCTGTGTGTTCTGTCTTCCTGGTTAGTTATTCGTGTTTATTTCCGTCTACTTCCTTGTTGCTTCATGATCTTATCATGATATCCATCCTGTTCAATCCCAAATGACGTACTACACACTGAACCTTCACACGATGCACTCGAGCGTGAACGTTAAAGAATCAGAAATACAAGCTGCTTCACCAGTCGATGGCGAATGACATCAAACATGAAACGTGTTGAAAAATAAATCCCGCAACGTGCACGTGTTCGTTTAAAGACGTTTGTAAGACGTCTCGTCCACCGGAATGTCGTCGGCCAACTTGAAAGTGTTTCTCATCCATCACCTCGTAGCTCCGCCTCTCCTCCGCTACATGAGCAAAGCTGTGAGTGTTTGGGTTAATAATAAGTCCATCACCCGGGTCCGGAGGTGCAACTCTTCATCTTCTAGTTGGAGTTTTCTATTTTCTGCTCTTATAATACTCTTACAATTCTATTAGAATTACTCAGGCTCTTTATTCTTAAACATGGTGTGTGATTTGGGACACGATTAAAGATCCAGTCCGTCTGCACACGCTGCTATATTTATACCTTTTCTTGACCTCCTCTTTTATATTTCTTGATATAAAGTGACTCAAATTTTAACCCAAACCTATATTTAGTAATTGTACACCAGCATTAAAAAAAAGCAGGATTTTCCAAACAATTCCGATCACTCACTTCCTCGTTCCTGTTTTTTATTTTTCTTAATTAGCTTCTTGATTTTCATCCCACAAACAGAACCTTTTCTTCTTGTATCTAATCAGATATGGATCACTGAACCCTTTCAGATCTGGTCTAAAGCCTCAGAGAGTCAATATTTTTCTTCATTAATTGCTGTATAGTGTGTCAGGGACGTCCGGTCTGATCCACAGAGGGTTGGTCTGGCTCAGGGTCTTCGTTCCTTTCCACCAATTAGGAGATATCTGATATGAGAGCTGATTGAAGACCACGCTGGCTCCTGTGTTGTACATTATATTCATGAAACCTCTCCATTCATTGATTCGTTAACCCGTATTTACTACGTGATAATACACACGTTCACACCAACCTCTGACTTTTACCTAGCATTACCTACACTGTCTCCACACGTCCACGTCTGCTATCACACCTTGCTGATATGCTTCAGTGCTTCAGAAAGATCTCAGCTTCCTTCCAGCCCTGAGCCTGTGGTCCAAACACAAAGGCTTGAGATCAACGTCTATGATAAGACACGTTTCAGAGAAATCTCTCTTTCTCTGTTGTAGTAAAACTCATCCAGTCTGGTAAATCCTCAGATCCTCAGCATTAACGCACCCGTCACGTCACCGGACAGTTGATTATTTTACCAAAACAGCACGTTTTTTTCTTCCATTCATCCGTCGTCTCATACCATAACGTAAGACGTGTTTTCACGTTTGTAATCACGTGGTCAGAGTGTAACCCAAAACTTCCTATGTCTGAGGAATGATGGGATTGTGAATTTCCTCTCAGAGAGTGAAACCGGAGGTGACGGAGTTCACAACAGGCTGCTAGACTCGTGCTTCATTTATTAACGATCTGTTAAAAAATATCCGTGTTTGAAATGTGTCTGCGTGTATAACGTCGTCTGTTCACACTGTACACGGTATGGAGTTTTTGTCCTGTTGGTGTATCGCAGCTACGGTTTAATTAATTAACATCAACCTCCTCAGCGCTAAACCAGGAAACTTAACATGAGGATGAAGGTGGAGCTGGAACAAGGAGGATAAAATAAAAGGCCAAGTGGTTAATCAGTGTTACTTTGAATTCAGAGAGGTTCTTTTTGAGTACTCACTGTACCAGTCACAGTCCTCTCCCTCGTACTCTCGGGCTGTGGGAGGTGGTCACACTGAATTTTTCCGTTAGCCCGGTTGACTCAGGTAGCTTCGACCTTCTCTGTGCCTGTAACATTATACTCTACTGCATGGGGACTTCAGAGCACTCAAGAGGATGGGAGATAGAAGATAAAAAAAGAAGGAGCAGGTGACAAGCTAACACATGAGTGGTGTTCTGCAGAAAGAGCGATCTCATTTAGGGCACAAGAGACCATGGGAGCAGTTTTCAGCTGGTTATCCACACACATCTGCATGCTTATCAAACACACAGCAGCAGGCTCCATGCTATGGTCTGTAAGTAGTGTGACCTGAAATAGCTACCTGTGTGTGTGTGTGTGTGTGTGTGTGTGTGTGTTTACTCATTTACACTTTTACACTCACACACTCTCTTAAGTACTATATCTAATACTACTGCTGTTATTACTGCTAATACTACTACTATTACTTATACCGTTATTAATGCTAATGCTACTGTTACTATTACCACCATTACTACTGTTAATATTTTTTACTGCTACTGCTAATACTAATATTATCATTACTATTCCTGATATTACTACTATTGTTACAAGTACTATGTCTAATACATCTACAGTGATTAAAACTGCTTTCATTACTGCTAATGATGTTGCTGATACCACTACTAGTTAACTGTTAGTAATACCACCATTACTACCGTGTATCACTACTACTACTAGTACTATTACAGTTCCTAATGTAATTACTACTATATCTAGTGCTAGTACTGCATCAACAACCCGAAAGCATGAATAATGAAACTTTCTAGACTGAAAAGCTTCAACCTTCATCACAAATCCTGGTCCAAAGCATGAATGAGTGAGCTGAAGAACTCTGAAAGAAAATACTGTTAAAAATATTATGAAGGATCCTTGAGAGGAACTGTGTGTGAAAAGATGAATTCCTTCCTTCTCAGTGACAGTACATTAGAGTACAGTCGGCCGTACACTACAGTACAGAGTACAGATATCTTCTAAATGTTTCATGACCTTCAAATGATTGTTTCTTTATTAACTTATTTGTTTTCCCTCCAGGTCCAGGAAGCTCTTGAGGCCCCGAACGACTCTGGTGGAGCAGAACAGACGAAGTGTGAGCTTGATTCATACCCACAAGGACAGAGAGAGCAGGAATCAGATGACCCGTGGAATGCCGAGGACGAGTTTTTGGCTCTTTTGGGGGTGGAACATCTTTACCAGGGACTGAGTTCAGAAAATGGACCTGAGGAGATAAGCTGTAAAGTGCAAGCGGGATTGACAAACACACACTGCAGAGGGCAGGAGATACAACACCTCAACAAACTACACAGCGCAGAGAAAGAAGAACTGAACAGTCATCTCATTAACACACACTGTGGAGAGCGTACAGAGGTAACACAGGAAAGACTGTCACCATCAAACAATGGTCTCAACACAGTGGAACTCAACACACAACTTGATCAAGGAACAGGAGAACTGAACACACAACATGTAAACACACACAATCTAAAACACACCACAACAAAGAACACAAAGGAACTGAAAACACAAGACACTGAAACTACAGATCTTACATGTACACCCTGTGTAGACACAAACAATGAAGAGAGGGCATGTTTACAAACGATAGAGAAAACAGATGAGAGTATAGCAGAGGGAAGAAGAAAGGAAATCAGTCAAGCACACTCTGGGAGACGTAGCTCTTCAACAAGAGAAGCTTATATTAAAGTCAGACGTTGCTTACAAACGACAGATCCAGTTAGCTTAAATGGTTCAGGCAAGAACAACGTAGAAATATGTAGTGCAGAGGTACACAAAAATATCCACAATACCACAGACACACATCTTGATAGATTACACAATACTGACAAACCAGAAAAACACTCTGACAGCAGGGAGGTAGACATCAAAGATACCAGTGCACTAAGCTGCTCAGACCTCCACCATATAAATGACAACACTCCAGATGCACATTGTTCTGAACGTTTTATAGACACAGTAGGCACAACATGCTTCCAGCAAAGACATACTATCAAGTCAGGGTGTGTAACTATCAAACAAAAGTCAGCACTGTCTCAGGATGATGTCTGTAATGGAAAGGCAAGCACCTACAACGTTGATGAACTTGACTCGCTAAGCAGAAGTGAATTGAAGCAGATTCATTGCGATGAATACGCTTTGCACACTCATGCACATGAGAATGAGAGCACAAACACCTCAGGTGTAAATGAAAAAGCACTGAACACTGCTGTGGACTGCAAAGACGCTCTGATTGTTGTCACAGCTTGTAGAGACTGTAACATTGCAGAGACAGTACCATCCAAAACTAAGGAATCCTGCACAACACACCTTAACACGTGTGATGGTGACACAAAGACTCCTGACACACCGAGTGTATCAGATATCGACTCACTGCTTTTAGGAACTGAATCTGTGAACTCTCCAGGGTCTGGACTTTTACACCCCTTTAACAGTAAAGTGTTGCCTGCTTGTCCTGATGAGACAACTG
The DNA here is from genome assembly GCA_028566695.1 of Bagroides melapterus. Taxonomy (NCBI): domain Eukaryota; kingdom Metazoa; phylum Chordata; class Actinopteri; order Siluriformes; family Bagridae; genus Bagroides; species Bagroides melapterus. The sequence goes on along the minus strand of JAOTRN010000046.1, from coordinate 3,947,444 downwards.
CAGAGGTTTTAGTGTGCACTGGAGCAGAGAAGCAACTAGAAAAAAACCCACATGATCAGCAGCAGGACTTAGAGTCCAAGTTCCTGCCATGCTCGAAAAACTGTCAGGATGTTGACGGAATCTTCTGGCTAAACTCACAAGTCACTGCAACAGAGAACGAGTCCACACTGTCCTATACAGGGGGGTTTAAACAGTTTGTTTCCAGGGAGGACAGAAGAAACAGATTTGAGGAGAGAGTTTGGGAGGATTCCTCCTTTCCACTTACCCTCTCACCACTATCTACATCTGTGGAAAGACTTGCAGAAGGCGTCAACTTTCTCCAAATACACAATGAGTCCAAGGATATTAACTCCCATAGCCCAGCGCTTTTGATATCCTCCAGTCATTCTTGTGACAGATCACATTACTCCCTTTCCACAGAGGAGAAAGTAAAGAATCAATGCCAGAAACAGACACAATCTGAGGAAGCGGAGGATAATCCATATCCAAAACATGGACAGAGTATAGACAAAGAGTTTCATCTTCCATTCCATTCCACCAAGTCGAGCCAATCTGAGATTTGGACTGAGAACTGTATCTTATCAAAGCCTGTTGAAACACAGACTCCACTATTTACTGTTTGTCAGCCAAGGCACACACATGAGCAGTGTGTCAATGTCCTGAATAATCACACACTGTTTATTGATTTAAAACATAAGAGAAGCATCTCTGCTTCCCAAGGGAATGTCGATGAGATCCCATTTCCAGAAACTAGCACTGTTAAGACTGTTGAAAAAGACAATCCTGAGTCAGATCAGATCGAGCCTCATTGTTACCTCCCTGCGTACAATAACACAGCATCAGAAAAGTCAGCTGTAGGGGTCTGTAATCCGTGGTTGGAACCTTTTTCTGATGGTCCAGAAAGTGATTCTGAGGATAGCGATCAAACCAATTTCCGTGCTCTGAACCACCGTGCACTTCAACAGGGTTTGGTTGCCTTAGATGGACTAAAGAAACACTCAGATGTTCTGTTTCCTGTAGACTGGAGCAGTGAGGATTCTGCTGTCTCTGGTCTAGGTGAAGATTTTGAGAGTATTCACTGTGATTTCTACCCAAGGCAGGCAAGGAACCCTGAGCACCTTGAAAAGGATAAATGTTTACACTCTGAATGTAATATTGTAAGCACAGATGATAAACTAAACCATTACCATGTAGAGTCACAATCAATTCAGTCAGTTCCTAATGGACTTAGTCCTTTTAAACATTGTGGACAATGCAAACATAATAACCACACACATAAACACACTTCCCACTCTGACTACATACAAGAGACTGATTTCGACTCGTTCAGCTCTCAGTCAGATCAACCTTCTACTGAAGATCTGGAGACACAGAATCCTCTCAAGCAGGAACAGAAAGAGCTCTCTAGCTCAACTCAGCTCAAATTCCATAACAGCATCAGGAGCTGTGCCGAAAAAGAGGACAGTTCACTATCAATTTCTGGATTAAAGACAATTTTCTATTCCCACTCTGAGGCTCTACAGCCCCCCCGAAGCCTGGAGCCTATCCCAGAGACCGACTGCTCCCTGGATAACTTCCCTAATCCGAATGATGATACCTTTCTAGGTGACAAGACAACAGAAACTGAGAAGTTTGGAAATGATAAAATGAAACCCTCAGAGTCAGACCAAGATATTCTTGTGATTGCTTCCTGTGAGCACAGTTTACCTATATGCGAAGGTAAAAAGAAATAAACAACTTTGTACAACTTCGAAATGTACAAGTTTAGCCTATAACATGGTCATATTATGGCCCTGAGAAATGTTCCTTTCTTACCTGTACTTAATAATCTGTTTGCCTAATACAAATAATAAATGTAAACATCTGGTTCATTTTCTATTTACATCATTTACATCATTTGGCAGACGCCCTTATCTAGAGCAATGTACAAAAGGGCTTTTAAGTCTCTATCATTGCAAAACATGCTTCATTTTCCAACTAGCATAATTACCTGAAATTGTAGATGTTACAGCGTACAGCTAGCAGCATGGTGTTTTGTAACAGAGAAACCATAACTAAATATTGATACTATTTTAAATATTGTATTGTTTACTTGAACATCAGGAAAGTCTCTGGACCAGCCATGCTCTGCTTCCTCAGACCTGAACGAGGACAAGTCCCTGCAGAATGAAGAAGACACATCAATCAAGTGTCCGTTCACAGGATCCTTCGAACTGGATACGAGTAGCATTAATAGTGAGGAGCAGGAGGAGCAGAGATCCCCTCTTGCTGGTCCTTCTGTGAAATCACAACATTCAAAAAGTAAAGTTAAGGGATCCAAATTCTCAGTTTTCTCCAAAATGCCCTCATTTAGACGAGGAAAGAGTATAGCAAGAGATGGGGGGGTGAGTAAGGGTGACATTTCACCCAGGGACTTACAGGACAGAGGGGAGGACCTTCTGAGTCACCTGACCCAGGATGCAGGACGAGACCCAGAGAGTCAGCCAGACAACTCAGATGATGAAGTCTTCTACAAAAGCGAGGTTGTAAATAAGCAAACAGGGCTTCAGGTAGATACAGAGGAGGAAGGGGAGGAGGAAGATGTTTTTGGTCATGTCCAGGGAATAAGTGACATGGAGGGTTCGGAGATGCCACAACTTAAACAGAGGACAGTTAGTGAATGTTCAAGCTGCAGGAGGAGCAAAAGTACAGAAGGCCTAAACTTTCGCTTGCGTTTTGCCCAGGCCCACAAGTCTCTGTCAAGCTTATTTGAGTCTCGGTCCATGGATAAATACAATGACTGTCCAGAACTAGAAGATACACGAACTAAGCTTTCGTGGAAGAAGCAGAAACGGGCAAAGGAGGTGGAACTTCTTAGGCGTACATTGTCTGTGCCAGATACTGAGAAAGATGGAACTAAAGTTATGCAGCGCCATACAGACCCACTTAGCAAACGTGGTGTCCTGAGGGATGGAGTTGGCACATCCCTGAAGGACAGCAAATCAAATGGGCGCAGTAGAAGGTGCTTATCAATTACATTCATTGATTCCTCTGAAGCCTTACCTTCTGGTGACTCTGGTCCTGTCTCACCTATGGCCCCACTAGACAGTCCAAAATGCCCCTCTTCCAAAATGCCATCAGGAAGCAGTGAAAATCCAGAATTGCCCATGAGACCAATGAGTCCCAAACCAAGCAGTCCAAGGTCTGCAGGGCAGAGACAGCGATTCCGGTACCCCTCTTCACGTGCAAACACTCTTTCTCTGATTATTCTCGGCCAGAGTGTAAGTGTTTCAGATCCACCCGAGAGACCGAGGTCCCTCAAACCTAAAGTGGGACATCAGGGTTCTCTCAGCCCACTGGGTCCCAGCAATCACCTGGAGGATGGCAGCATAGACAGTCCCTCCCCAGTCAGCATCATTGCATCTATGACAGAAAATGAATTTGAGGTAAGCAAAGTGTGTAATGTTTGTGTTAACATTAATTCTGTTCTACTGGTGGTACTACTGGAAATAATACCTTGTGTCTGTTGTGCATTGTGCAGGGCTGATACGTGCCTACCTGAAAGTCACAGTTTTAGCAGGATGTTATATATATTTGTGTCTATTCCTTGATTTTTTCACAGTTTTAGCTGTAGGCATGGAGTATAGTAGGGTTTCTCAGGCATATGTTTGAAATAGAATTGTTCAGTAAAATTAAACACTTTCCTTGATTTAATAAATCAGCTAATTATCAAGCATTTCTCAGGGGACATCAGTTAGGAGCCGGAAAACTGAAAACGTAAACAAGTGTTAAGGGTTCAGCCACGAGCATTGTGATATGTTTAAAAGATTGTGAATACTGCCATCTAGAGGTGACTTTCCTGTATCTTCTCTAATGACTGGTATGAAGCTAGTGATTGAATGGAAGTTCTATAGGCACCATTCAATTAACCAAAGACTATGTAATCTTTTTAAATTCTATGAATATACTCTATTATTTATCTTTTTTTTACACACACTAATGCAAATGATCTGTGTCCATGAACAAAATGAACTTTTATTTGATTAGTTCTAGAAGAACTGAGTATTGTTCTAAACAGTAAAAAATGAAGTAAATTCTGATTAACTAAAGATGATATTCGTCTATTTTGAATCATAAACGAGTTATTATGTTGCCTTCCAATGGACAAATTAATGGGAATTAAATTACTTGGGAATTAAATGCTTTGCCCAAGTATACTGTAGCAGTCTGACGATGCTTTTTATGAAACAGCCTAGCTTATTGCTGAAGGTATCTCCTCGAAGTCCTAGTTTCTTCAGAAACTCTACAGTATTGAAGACTTTGAAGAGTCCTCCTGCTGGATCATCCAGTCTGAGCACCAGACCCAGAATTAGCACTACCCTACCTCTGCATGGTGGATTGCAAAGACATTGTTTTAGGGATGATCTTTGGATTGAGGAGGAGAAGAAGCGGCAGAGGAGGCTGACAAGGGGAGCACCAAAGAGGGGAACTCACCCACTGGAGGAGATAGAAGAAGTAAGATGTCTAGTGGAGGAAAGATTTCAAAGCCTCTCTTCACTTGTTTCCTCTTTGTTGTCTATGTCCCCTTTTGAGAAAAACTTTGTGTTATCTGTTGTCTCTTGTCTTTGTTGTCGTTTGTTACCTCTCACTGTTCCACAAATTCCCCTCTACTTCTATACTTAACACTTGTCGATTTCTTTTGTACTTTGCTTGTAGCCTGCATTATGTCTTCTACAGTTCCTGATCTTTGGGAGGGGGGTGTTTCTGATATACCAAGATAGAATACTGCAGATAGATAGAGTGACACACAATATAGTTTGTTAATATGCTCATGCTTCGTCCATTGGTATTTTTCCTGACCTTACTGATTACCACCTCGGCTGGTATTTGGTCGGTCCAAGCTGGCTAGAAATGACCATGGGCTGGTTTGAGAACTATATGTTATTAATGTTTGTATGATTAGTATAAGGATTACACAATGTAATCTCTTTCTCCAGATGAGGACCCGGCTGTCTCTATGTGCATTGAAAGTGTTCCCTGGAATGCCACTCCGAAGTCTGAGCTTCTCTCACAGCACCCCGACTGCGCTGGACTGCTTTGGCTGGAGACGGCGCATGTCCTCCCCTGGTGAGTGCTGAGGCTTTTAGAATTTTTATGTCTGCTTGTGCTTATTTCTAAAGCATTACTCAGAACATCTGATCTGATATGAGGTGGTTTTATATCTATTTTGTGGTGCTTTTTGCTGGTTGTACATTTGTGGCTATGTCCAGGTACATTTATGCTTGTCTTGGTAATATCCAGTGTTAGATGGTGTAATGTTTGTGGACACTGGTAGATTGGAGGAGAGGTTCTCTAGCAATGATCAAAAATTGTGAACTCTGAAGTCTCAGGTGTTAAGAAGAAGAAGTGCTTAACTAAATTCTCTATAAATGCATTGGCTGAGAAAGTCAGTGATTGCTGTGGTTGATGAATTGTGGTGCTTTGTGAACTGTTTCAGGGGACAAACCAAACTGTAGCAGAACTAATTAACATAAGGAATTGAAATGGATTGTTTACAGTCCACCTGAATTACAAGCTTTTTTTTCCTACATGTGGAACAGCATCATCTTTCTGGAGCCACACAGGTCAGGACCTTTCAATATCCCTACACAATGACCTGATCTCCCCTTCAGACACAGCTCGCAATCTTGGAGTAACCATGGACAACCAACTGTCCTTTTCCTCACATGTTATTAATGTGACACGGTCTTGTCATATTCTTCTCTACAACATCAGAAGGATTTGGTCATTTTTGACCACACAGGCTGCTCAGGTACTTGTTCAGTCTCTTCAGTACTTGTTCAGTCTCTCCAGTTCAGACTGGACTACTGCAACTCACTGTTGGCAGGTCTACAATTCGTCCTCTGCAAATGATCCAAAACACAGCTGCTTGCCTACAAAGCCATCAAGGGACCAGCTCCCTCTTACCTCAAAGCTCTTATCCTGCCTCACACTGCACCCTCAGATCTACCAGCACTGCTCCACTGGTCCCAGCATCTCCCAGCGTAAGAAGTGGAACGAACTTCCTCTAGAGGTCTGAACAGCTGAGTCACTGGCTGTCTTCAAAAGATGGTTGAAGACCTTCATCTTCATAAAACACCTGTCCTAGCACTTTCTCCCTTGTTGTATATCTGTATGTAATGAACAGTTTTGGGCTATTAGTATCTTTAGTCTTGCAACATACTGAACCTGAGCTAATGTCTTCAAAGACAGATTTAAAAGCACTTTTGTACGTCGCTCTGCCAAATGATCTAAATGTAAATGTACTGTACACAGTTTTCCAGTCATTTTTGGCCAGTGTTGTAATGTTGACAGACTACCAGCAGGTGGCAGCTGAACTGTGGTAGAACCTTTAATAATATCTAATCAAAGCCTAAGCTGCAGAAAGAGATCTTCTGTTCTACAAGGCCATGGACAATCGATGAGTCTGGAGATCTGTCTCTTTATCAAAAAGTTAAAGCAAGACAGGAGAATAGTCCCTGGAAAGCATTACACAGATTCATTACTTCTGGAAATTTGATCATGTAGCTCTTAAGCAGAAATCATGTGGCTCTCTTGATGTCCTCAGGGACTGGCTCATTCATCCATTCAATAGTGTGGACAATTTGCTCTTGACTATAATTAAACTCTTGACTCTATTTAAAAAGTCTCTGAAACATACAGACAGAAACATATTCAGAAGCAGAGATGGTCTGTCTCACATTAGCCCCACGCACCTACACACTCCACTGATCATCTTTATCCTGAGAGTGAGGTCAGACCTGTCACACCAGATGTCCTCTCTGTAATTAGATCAATTTGGGATTCGTATTAAGGGAAGAGGTTTGTAGATGCCTTCCAAGCATTGCTTCCTTGTAGGACTTGATGCCTGTGGGTTTAATTCTACTCCAACACCTTATTTTTACTCAGTATGGAATGTAAAAGTGTTCAGTACATTTTAGCACTAAGATATGCAGATCTATAATCTATAACAATCCTTCAGTATGTTACCTAAACTAAAAAATGTACTCTAAATATTAGCTAGATAGAAGCTACCCAGTATGGAGTTTTCAGTCAGCATTAGCTTCCACTGGTGGTATGGTGGTACCATGGATAGTGTAAGTGCTTCATATCAACATCAAGATCCTGGGACCTTGGAGCTATCAGTTTACTCTCTGTGTGTGGTTTCTGTGAATGCTGTCCGTGTTTGCTCCTACCTCCAAGGAACATGCAAGTAGGTTGATTGAGTATGCTAAATTGTCCCTAGGTGTGAATGTGTAGGTGGACTTGGTGTGTATTCATGCCTTATGGCCAGTGATCCCAGGATAGTTCCAAGATTTACTGTCATCCTCACCAGGAGAATAACGATTGTAGCTAAACTGTCCTACATCTGTGTTCTTGAATTCTTGTTTTTTTTTTTTTGGTTTTTTTTTTAATAAATAATGTATTTACTTCAGTCTCTGAATTTATTCATGAAAACATCTTGCTTCATATCATGCTAATAAATTTTGTTTTGGTACACTTTGCCTAGAGGGAGTATTCTATATCAGTGTGGGAGGTTGAGCGAGTCTCCGTTTAGACTGTTAGTCTCCCAGTTTACTATGGCTGGAGAGCCTGAGAGATATTAATACCCAGTGCTGGGAGGAAAAGAGCCTGCAGAAGGATTGTGTGTTACAGTATCATTAAGAAGGTCTGTGATGACACTGGATCACATTTCTAGCATGCATCAAATAATATATAATGTATAATGCATACACTGAGTGTTTGTGTACATTAGAAAATATGAGCTCCATCCATCTTTTGCCATAAGCAGCAGCGCCATAAAGGCGATGCCATAAAGCGGATTGGGTATGCACAGACAGGCAGGAAATCCTATCGTTATAGCTTCCTGTGTGACACTCCGCAAAGCACCAGGGCTTTATCCATTACAGCCAGGTTTCAGTAGGAGCGATAGATGGAAAAAGGACAAGAGAGAGGGAAAACGAGTGAAGGGTGAAATGAGCTGCTTTCAACGCCGCTCTGATGCGATTAGTGGCACTTTTTCATCTCCTGAATTCCCCCTCAATACCCCCCACTGATGAATGGTGTGCCGCTATGGGAAAGAAGTGACAGAGCGAGAGAGAGCGAGTGAGTGAGCGAGAGAGAGAGAGAGAGAGAGAGTCAGAGAGGAGGAGCTGCAGATCCTACAGCAGAAAGGCTGTTGCTAGTGACCAGGCAGCAGTATAAGCTAGCACTTCCTCACTCACCCACACACACAGCGTTTCTGTTGAGATCGCAGCAGACAGGGGGAGACGCTTGTGCACTGCCATGCGCACCCAGCAGGGCGGCGCTGAAGGCTCTGTGCCCCTGCCTGGGGGTAGTTGTGGCAGTAGCAGTGGCAGTTCAGGCTTGTCACCTGGATCAGACTCGGATGCCAGTCTTGGGCCTGGCACTTACAGTGGATATGGGGGAACCCTGAGGGGCATCTTATCTCGATATTGGAGCCTTGAGAGCCTTCACTCCACCACGGGTAAGATTAACTTGCAGAAATATAACAATTCTATTTTATTATAGTCCAACAACTACATTGAGACTAATAATACTCATGGTTGGTGTCATTGCTTTCATTTTTGGTTTATGTTTGTTTGGCATGATGGATGAATGGATGAGGACATGGTTAATAATAATAACGACTAATAATAATAATAATAATAATAATAATAATAATAATAATAATAATAACAACAACGTAATAGTGGTATAGTTGTTTGTTGTTCTCTGAATGCCCCTTGCTTTGTATTGCCCAAACTGGACATGTGAATTGTTGGATGGATGAATTGATGCAGTTCTCTGAAGAGGTTGAGAGATGTATTGTGGTTGTCTGGATAGTTGGATGGATAGATGGATGTAGGTATTGCTGCCTTTTGGATCTCAGAAAGAATGAATGGATTGAGAGACAGATGTTTTGTGGTTCTCTGGATTGATAGTGGGATTGGTGCTTTGTGGCTCTCTGCATGGGTCAAGGGATTGATGTTTTGTGGTTCTCTGGATCGATGGAGGGATTAAAACTTTGTGTTGCTCAGAATGGACAGATGGATGAGTGGCAAGACTGCTGTTTCATGGTTCTATGAATGGATCCAGGAATTGATGCTTTTGGGTCTCCTGGTGGACAGACAGATGGATGGATGAATGGATGTTTAGGCAGGTGAATGGATGGTGTGATGTTTTGCGGTCCTCTGAAGTCAGAGAGAGATGGAGATATTTGGTTTTATTGACAACATTTGGCACACATTCTTATCCAGAGTAACTTACATTTTTTAAGGGCCTTGGTCACAGACCCTTTATTAACTTAGTGGACTTGGGACCTTGCAACCATCCAATTGGTAGTCCAACACCTTCCACATGTTGTGGCTCTCTTAATGGATAGAGGGATTGATTGTGTGTGGTTCTCTAAATGAATGGATGATTAATGTTGTGTTGTTTTCCAGATGTTTGGAGGGATTTAGTCTTCATGGCTCTCTGTAATAGGTACTAAAATATATGAATAGATGGATGTTTGGATAGATGGATGCTTTATGTTTCTCTGATATTTCTAAGTTCTCAGGAAAGAAAGGTGATGTGATTGACACTTTATAGTTCTCTGATTGAACGGAGGGATGGAGGGATGATGCCTTGTGGTTCACTGGAGGGATCAATGCTTTATGCTTCTTTGCATGGATGGTTGAATTAGTGTTTTTTTTTAAATTTACCTGTTACAGATAAATGTATATGAAGAGGGTTCATGAGCAAAAGTATGTGCACCCCGACCATCATATGACCCATAGGTGTTCCTTTCACAAAGAATATATTATATACAACTGCATCTGAAGCACACAAATGTACAGAATGTGTCTGTACACTGTAGCTTTAGAATTTCCTTTCACTGGAACTAAAAGGCTCAAACACGGTTCCAAAATGACCGTGAGCCTGTACACAAAGCTCCTGAGCTTCATAAAGACATGCTGTAGCGGTTAAGGTTGGAGTGAGAGAACTCGAGTGTTCTGCATGGATCCCCGACGCTGATCAACATCCCAACATTAGTGTCTAATCTCACTAATGCCCTTGTAGAAAATGTGAATGAATAAAAAAAATCCATGCAGAAAAGAAAGCTAGATAAACAAATAAATAAATCCAGGTAATAAATCTGTGTTAATGCCCATGGTTTGGATGGGCACATATGGGTGTGATGGTCAGGTGTCCACATACTTTTGGTGTTATGTCATGGACAAGTAGAGTTTAATTGGCTTAAAATTATTATAAATAGTATTAATAGTATATAATGAAGTATGTGTAATATATTATCTCTCTCTCTCTCTTTCTGCTATTAATTCTGAATTGATAAATGGATTAAAACTAATATCTTTTACATCTCTAAATATATATTTTACTGCAGCATTTGTAGATGTTGCTGGATTTATGTTTAGCATTCGGATGCAGACAGGTGCTGATTTAGCAGGTCATCTGCATATTTAAAGCTTCTATATGACTTGTTACATTAGGACCTGCATGTACGTGTCCTCACGTGTCACATTTATGAAGAATATGAATACCATGATGTTAAATATGCCTTGGATTTGATTTGTAATAATTGCCTGTAAGCATCTGTTGCTTCACTGATCTAAGCATGTGTTTATGGTTGATGCAGTATGTCCGACTGTGTTAGTTCAATATGTGATCTCTCTCTCTCTCTCTCTCTCTCACACACACACACACACACACACACACTCCTCTCACATTCACTGCATTTGCTCCCTCATCGTCATGGTGATGGAAGCGAGGTGGACTTTATTACACAGATCCGATGATGATAAATACGTACAGGTTCTTGCAGGGTCTTCAGAGATTTCTCTGAATTGATATCAGTCGTTAATTATGGCTCAGTGTAAGAGACGAGGAGGATGAGGTTCCTGCATCATGTAACGTGAGCATCATCGGTTCACACTTTCACTTAAGACCTGTGAGGCAGCAAGCATCTGCTGAACCTCAGGATCTGTTGATTTCTACAAGTAGTCTGTTCTTTTTTTGGCTTTCTTGCTATCACTATTTCACAACGCTGATGATGCCTGAACCTTTCTGCATGGTAAACATGCCACTGTAATGACTGTAAGTGTGTGTGTGTGTGTGTGTGTGTGTGTGTGTGTGTGTGTTCACTGATGATATGCAGCAACCACTGACAGAAACCAGACACACGATGTTGGAAGTAATCAAGCCTCATTCACAAAGCCAACAAACGTTATTCATGCTCTCTGGTTTGCTTTATTACTAAGAGCACGTTTTCAAGATAAACGTATTATTTAAATTAACAGTGAAATGATTAAATATAGTACTATATTATTCATATTATATTCAAGTGTCAAATTAGTAGTGATTCAACTCATAGTGAGTTCTGTTTATCCAGTCTACTGACATGATTTAAGATGAGAGGAAACCATAGAACCTGAAGGAAACTGAACCTGAGCTAATGTATTCAAAGACAGATTTAAAAGCACTTTTGTACGTCGCTCTGGATAAGGGCGTCTGCCAAACGACCTTAAATGTAAATGTAAAGGAAACTTACAAGAACCGAAGGAGAGCTCGTGAAACTCCATGAAACCCTGAAGCTGACAGGTGGAAACACTGTATGCTTCACCACAACGCAGTTCTAATGCTACACACCTGCTGCGACACACAGTGACGACACAATCATAAAATAATAATAACGGCTGTCGAGTTCCAGTGACATGAGCGCTAGCGACACTTGATGTGGGTGTGTCCATCTGAGAAAAGTTGAACTATCTGCATATATGGAGTGATTTGGTGCAGTGACTACTGACATGAGTGAAGACACGTGATCAGGGACAAAGATCACACGCTGCTTCTCCTTCATATCGTACAACGTGATGCAGATATACAGTGCTGAATTATCCACAAACACCAAATCTCTCTCCAGAATGTTTCATTTTATCGGCAAGACATTATTTATAATACTAGTTGCGTCACACGCTGATAACATTATCACCATGGCAACCAGGAGTAGCAGCACATACTTGTGGCTTTGTAGTTTAGCAACTGGAAAATTGCAACGATTAAGGTGCCTTTTTTTATGGCAGTCAGCAGATTATCTCATTTTATCTCATCTTATCTCATCTCATTTTATCTCATCTTATGTCATCTTATCTTATCTTCTCATCTCATCTTATCTTAATGGAGCTCATCATGGCCTTTACTCACATAACTTTCTCTCATTGAATGATGGACTTAACAGAATTTTTTGTTATTTAATTTTAACTTAACTAATAACAAATACTATGTTCTTGGTCTGAGAACCCCAAAGTTGAACCAAATCTAAAACCTGTCAGGGGCTAATGAAACCTTTTTTGATGTATAAAGATATTCCTGAAACATGTTCTTTTTCCGCCCTCTTTCTTTCCCCTTCTCTCACTCTTTCTGTCGTACGTGAGCACACCGTTGTTCTAAAGCCTCCAGCATGCTGTTCCTCTACACCGTACTCATGGCTCGTTAGCGTGGAGTCACTGTCACATCGAGCATCAGTTGCAGGCATATGTTGCTACAATCCTGCAAGGCAAATCCCACTGGAATGGGTTTAGTGTGTGTGGATTTTGGCATTTGACCTTTTGAAAGGGGTCAAGGTTTAGTGTCGTGATCAGGGTCAGGGCTGTGGGATGAAATCTTCCTTCTCCTGAAACAGGAAGCACAATACGTATAAAGTGTACATCATTAAGACAGATTGAATAGAGATATGTTGGGGCTAATCAGATTTGGGCTGGTTTAAGCACCGTGTTAGCTTAAACATCTCAATCAAAGGTCTGAAATCAAGATCTGGCTCAGTTTAAGCATCCAAGTGCCACGGTGATCACTCCCTCACAGTCTCTCAGCCTCATCCTCAGACAGATCCATTAATAAAACACTCAGTACATGTAATACATTAAATTATTTACAACAATCGTTAAGTGCTGAGATTGTTATTCCATAGCTTGATGTTATCTTGTTGCTAACCTTTAGCCTTACGTGCTAATGTGCTAGCTTTCCCGTCACACTGTGCTAGCGCTGACACACAGCTAGCTTTATGCCTGTAGAGTGGGTAGTGTTATGACTCATATCAGTGATGAGATGTTTCCCACGAAAACAGTGAGCTGCTGACTCAACCAACCAGCCCGAGATAACCATGAGGTCATAAGGTGTCATACCCTGTCATAACCCTACTGTGTTAAGTACATTATGATCACTGTTTTTACTCCTCATCCATGGATGAATTCTGGTTGTTTTGATATGTCACGTTGTTCCTAGCATGAGTACAGGATAACGTACACTGTTCACGTGACAGAGAAATCCTGAAAAACATACTGTAATTCTAGAAAATGTCCTGAACTTCTACAGAAATGTCAACAGATTCTTCATGCCTTCTTAAATCCATCAAACTATACAGTCTGTTACAGTAACTCTTGGGTCAACCCTTAAAGATCTACATAGTACTTTACAACCAAAAGTTTCCCAATCAAAAAGGGCTCCCTAGACCAATTTACTGGAAGCTGTGGACCCTTAATTATCCAGAGAACCCTTGAAGAATCCATCCATCCATCCATCCATCCATCTACACAAGGTGTACAGGGAACATGGAGTCCCAGAGGTCTCAGGGTACAAGGCAGGGGATACCACAGACAGGGTCTCAGTCCACACTCATTCACACGCTATGGACAGTTTAGAGATTCAGCCTCGGCATGTGTTTGGACTGAGGAAACAAGATCCTGAAGGAAAACCTGAAGGGTTCTCTCCCAGAGGAACCACCAAAAGTGGTGGAATTTTTTCTCAAAAAAAGGGATATATAGTAAATCATCTTTAATCCCTAACAATCTGGGACAGATGACATCATGTCTGTGTCTCAAATTTCAAAAACAAACAAACAAACAAATGTGTTTGATTTTTTTTGTACATATCCTTCCTCTTGGGAAATAAAAAAGTAGGTTTATACACTGCACAGACGAATGCACTACCATTTCATCTAGTCTCAGAAAAGTGGTTCCATGATGACAATGAAGTGACTGAATTTAAAGGTGATGTCATGCTTACAGGAGTTATGTCATCCGAACACACAGCCGCCTTTCAAGCAGAAAAACAAAGCAGTCATGTCTGAATGCATTCATCTAGACGAGGAGAGAGACAGAGACAGAGGGAGAGAGAGAGAGAGAGAAACAGAGAGAGAGAGAGATGTGCATTTAAAATAGGTCACATTTCCTCAGTCTTACAGCTGCACCACCTCACACACCGCCACAGGAACAGGCCAACCTTGAGTAATACTCCTGAGATGTTGTCTGTTTTTACTGAGTGTAATTCTCTCTTATTTACTCTAAATGAACAGAAACTCTCTCAGAGACACTTTGAAGGCAGATTTACTGCATTCTCATCATCTGTAAATATCTGCCCTCAAATATAATAAATGGATTAAAACTAATTTTATTCCGCACCACGATGCCAACGACTACAATTTTACATAATTCTGTAAAACATGTTAGATCCAGCTGCCCAGCTATAAACATTTCCTTCAGCAGATTTTTGTCACTTTTTGACGCCAAAAAAAAAGCTCGTCATTTTAAACAATGAAACCACAAAAGCATAAAACTCTTTAAAGTCACAGCTCTGATTGTTAGAACGCTGCAGACTCCTTCCACGAATGTTAAATAATCGTCTTAATTGTATTCATTTTATTCACAAATAAATGAATACATGAATAAATGGAGGGCAACTTGCTGTTGTGGAAGAGGCAGAAGGATGTGTGTTTACTGGAAACTTCAGTGTGTTTAACTGTAACTCTAGAACAGTTTATTATTATATCTATAAACTCTGTTTACTAGGTAAGGACAACACACACACACACACACACACACTCTTTACCTGACTTCAGGTAGCAAAGACGTTAGCATGATAGCTTGAATGTTACGTAATGAGAGACTGAGAGGAAACAGTTTAATAACAGTTCAGGAAATAGTTCCAACACCACGAGGGAACTTCAGTCTCAGACAAGAGACACAGGTTCAGTGAAACATCTCCAAACAGCATGCAGACGGCTAGACAATCAAATTCTGTCTAGACGAAGGGGAAGAGGAAATGGAAGAGGAAGTGATAGCTCTGTGGTCAAGGTGTTGGATTGCAGTTCAAATCCCAGGGCCACTAAGCTGCCACTCCTGGGCCCCTGGGCGTGGCCCTCAGTCGTCAGTTGCTCAGCTGTATAAATGAGATCAGTCACAAACCGAGCAAGCGTAAACAAAATGAAGGCTCGAGACACGGAGCGTAGCCGAGCGCATACTTCACCAAGAACAAGAGACACATGAAGGGTTAAATAAAGAGTAAAACTCAAAAAACCTATGAAAAATAAGGACACAAAGATAAATAACTAATGAGGAGACCTGGGAGGAGACAAGATCTTCATCCCACACCATCACATCACTAGAGACAGATACATTAAATACAAGAGTTTTTAAAAAAAAAACAGGCCGAATTTTATTATTTCCCAGAGCGGCTCATTGTGAGATTTTACGACAGTCTTGTTAATCTGCTGTCGGTCCACGACTGTGTGAGGTCTAAGACGTGGTTTGTCTGTGAAAGTAATTATCCATCTAATGGATTTGTAATAGGTCCATGGTGTTCGATTAGCTGCTGCCATGTAGCACTGAATGAGCCATAAATGAGATTTAACACCTCCTGTCTTTTGTTTTTGCAGCCCTTTTGAATGATGTCATACGGAGGAGGTGGAGCGATCGATGGCTCCGAGTGTGTTTAGATTGATCTGATTAAATCCGCTGGTCAGTCAGTGAGTCTGTGATTCGGTCAGACACAGACATTGCGTGTCTGATGTATCCTGTCTGTTGGGTTTGTTTCTCTCTGGTCGTCTTTATTAGATTAGATTAGAATAGATTAGATCAGACTGCCTTCATAACTCTGTGAATGCTGGAGTTATGAGGTAGACTTTTATCCTCGGGTCCATAAATGCTTGTAAAATGTCCAGCGCTCCAACTGAACAGAGCGCTTATTAAAAACTCCACAGGACGAGAAATCATAAAGCTCAGTGTCTGGATTCAGGTCTGACTCTAAAACTAGTGAGGACTTTATTGTAAGAGATAATATCCAACCCAGAATACTGACCTCATATCAGAAAATAATAATCAATGGACATTAGAGTTATTTTATGACATCAGGGTGCGTGCCGGTGCTTAATAAAGTGGATTTAATAATGAAGATACACACTCAGCTACACACATTCACATCTACTGAAACCAAAGAATTCCCTCGTGATTAATTAAGAAGGAGTTTTATCTCAACACAACAGCAGACCAAAGAATAAAAATGTTACAGAACAAAATGAATATGACAGTGTTTAGGACAAAAAAAAACTAAAATAAATAAAGAAATAAATCTCGCGTGTTTTCTTCTTGTACTAACTTGATTTTAGATTGTTTTTATTCATAGATCTTAGTATAAAGACAGTTTTGACGCTGTAAACACGTATGGTGATATCACATTAAACTCTCATTCACCTGAAGCAACTAGCTGCAGATGTAAACTCCTGCTTTAACACATTTACAGATGAGACGTATTTTACACGTATGTACAGTGAGCAAGGGCATCGATTCGTGGAGGGACGATAGGAACATGTCCTTACTAATATCCAGGGAACACTGAATTGTCTCTAGCAAATAATTCGACCAAACAATTAATTTATACCGTGTTTATATAACCAGTGATGTCCGTCTGTGTCTTGTAAATTTTTCCTTATTTTATTTGACATTTATTTCTCCAAGAATCATTTAAATGAGACTAAACATTTTTCACAATGCCGTTCTGTAAAATAGCAGTTTCCGGTACACAAACGGTTAACAGCACTGAGTCCCGCCTCCATAGCTCACTTCTCTAATATGATTGGCTTTGCCTTTCTTGTGTCCCGCCTCTCTAACCTACGTCACTTTATGATTGGAGTTGTATTTTTTGCTCCAGTGTAACCTTCTGTCATATGAAGCGCCAAAGATCTGTGTGAAGACGCGACATGAATGATTCTACAGACCGGTGGAGTCGATTTGTGTAGGGACGGTAAGGACAATAAGGACAACAAGGACGATAGGGTCTATAGGGACGTTAGGGACGATAGGGACATGTTTCTAGTAACATCCAGGGAACACTGAATGTCCCCAGCAAGGACAAAATCAAGCTCATACCCTTGACTGTGAGATGTTGTAGCTTGTAGGTTAGACTACTGAGTAAAAGGTTGTGAGTTTGAATCCCATGTCCACGAAGCTGGATGCCACTGCTGGGCCCCTGACTGCCACTGCTGGGCCCCTGACTGCCAATGCTGGGCCCCTGACCAATCCTTCATTAGGCTTTATAATTGCAGGACAGACTGAAGCCTCCTTCAGGCCAGGTGTAAGCAGTCACTTTTCATCTCAGGGTTTAATTTACAGATGATTCAGACTTTAGGATCTGGACTCAAGCAAACTCCAGACAGATCATTCGTTTTTGCTCTTGTAAAATACCCCCACACTTTCTTCTGCTCAGTTTCGATCTCACTCTCACACTCGCTCACTTCCTTTGGAGATTCTTTCTCCATAAATAGACGGTTCTCTTGCCTTCTTGTGATCCCCGAGTGCAGGAATGCTTGGTGAAGTGAAGAGGAGTTGGAGGAGTTGACATGACAGCGGGGCTTACACATGTGATAACAAAACACAAGCTATTTCTGTGGAGCTACTCCTCAGGAAAAAGTGAACAAACTTATCCTTCTGTAGCTGATGCACTGCAAAGAAACAATCCACATTTTGTTTTGTTTTCTTTTACATTTAGAGATTATTAGATGTTTACATGAAAACTCATTAGAGCTACAAATTCTAAATGAGAGCTTTACAGACGTCAGGTTGCACTTTGTTTAGAAACCAGTACAATCACATGCTGAGGCTTTCTGAGGAAACATCTCATTACTGTAATGCTGTTGGTGTGTAATCCAGCTCCCGGAGGCGGGGCTTGGTATAACCCTTTATCTCTGTGTGAGATGTCTTTCATTCATCCTGGAAATGTTGTTGGTGCTAACAGAAGAAAGGCAAGAGATCAGAGATTGAGGAAGAAGTTCTCTCCTGCTCTTCTCCTTCCACAGCTTGAACCATCACAGCTCTCTCACTCCTCTTCCTCTCCTCAGATTCCTCATCCTCACTGAGATCAGTGTGTGTTTTATGTCCTCTCTGAGGGATTTCTCTCTGCTTTCGTTACTCTGCTGATGTAGCGGAATGTGAAGGAGCTTGTTCCGGGGTGAGACGATGTGAAGTGTATTTTTTAAAAGGTGATTATGTGGGATTTCTTTATAACACACAGGCACAAACACACACACACACACACACGGGATGCTTATTATCAGTGCACTCACACCTCCGCTGTGCTAACGGATGACGCAGCACTGTTTGCTACCACTGAGACTCTGGGTGTCTTTGCACCTTCCACTCTAAATTTAGGTTTAAGGGCTTATTGGCTCCCTGCAGGTGATACCATATGGGAGTGTGTGTGTGTGTGTGTGTGATCTTACTCAGTTCACTGCAGCCAAACCCTGCTTACTGAACTGATATAGCGTATCCATATTTTTATAAAAATCAACAGGATCAGAGAGAGAGAGACGTGCGAAAGGGCTTAGTAACAAGTACAGAGTATTAATACTGTACTGCTAAACAGAGTAATAGTAGTATAGCAATAATTATAGTAGAATGATACGTGTAGTATTGTGTGTAGTATAGTGTGTAGTATAGTGTAGTATAGTGAAGTATTAACAATTAACTTATAGCATAACACTGTGATAAATATATAGTGTAGTAGGAGTGGCGTGAAAACAGGCAGCTAGTAGAGTACAACTGTATTTTATATGCTATTATAGTACAATGGACTTAATAGTGTTCGCTAATATAGTAAGAAGAAGTAGCTTAACACACAGCTAGTTGCTAGTAGGTGCTACAGAAAATAAAGGAGCAGCTTCTAGTAGTTTTGTAACAAGTAGCTAACAGAATGATAAACATTTGTTAATGAATAGCTAATAAGATGTTAGACCTGAGGTTAAAATAAGCTTCTGATTTAATATCAGTGTGAATTTGTTGTAAATGGAACATCAGGTTGATGATAAATGATGTCAGAATTGTTTTGTTAGATGAACGAATCTGATCATGTTATCAGATGACGCCTTTAATTCTTCATATTCAGCGTTTTCTTCTCGTCGCTCATCCAAAACTGACTGTTATTATTTTACTGCTTTATCTCAGAAGATCTGCTGCTTTTCTCAAGGTGAGATGATGAGATTGAAGAGATTTCAGTGCCTCAGATGTGGGTGAAGGAGGTCAGGTAACATCACTGTACATCACTGTGACTGACAGTGTCACTGCTTTTCGAGATGATTCCGGAAACATGACTAAAAACTATGTAAGACTCATCTTTTCATGGAGTTAGCAGGATTACAAGGATCTTTCTCATGGATATATAATATAAAAGTAACAAAAAATGGATAAAAATCATGACCTTTAATAAAATAAAACAGCTGAGAAGAGTGTTGATGTTATCTCAGAGCTTCTCAAACGTCATAGTAGAATGTGTTATTATTTTAAAGTGAGCCGTAATTATTATTTACTCTCTCTGAAGCATTTATACTTAGCAGTAGAATTTTTTTGACCAACGGTTTTATAAAAAAAAAACAGAATGACCAATAACTCGTGTATAATTTAACGGTTGTAAAAGAATAATACTCTACATTTCTGTAAATAAATCATTCTTAAGTAAGTAAATGTTATAAACTCTAATAATGCCCCATAACGCTTTACTAATGTGTTAGAAATATTGCTTGAAATATGAAATTTTGTAACAAAATAAATGATTGGTTTGTATTAATGTACACACGGTTCAGCACATTATCGTTTCTATAGCAACAGCCGGTTCTCAGGGACTCGTGAGGTATATAGCAGATTTCCATCCTGGGACAAATTGTTCATTCAGAGGGTGTTCTTTTGGGTGTTTTCTGCAGTTGTGTCTTATGTCTTATTATTAACGTATTAACCAAGAACAGGAACTAGCTTTGTTTCAACGTTGCTGTGTTAGAAGTGGAATAAAACCCTCAGGGATGTGCTGTTAAAATAATGGAAAATAATCCCTCTCAGGGTGGTGAGAGAACTCACCAGAACATCATGGCACTTCCTGGTTCATTCTGTACTAATGAGCTTTATAAAAAATATTGAATTTACTTTTTTAAAGTCTGATGACTGAACGTCTTCATCACGTGTCACTCCACAGTGATGTGTAGACACTCAGAAATTTAAGAATTGATTAGTGTGTCATCACTATTTCTGTTTTTCTCTACAATACCAGAGCTGATAGAGTCATAGAAGAGTTCAGTTTGTTTTGTTTTTTCCACACGTGTTTGTATCTTCACAGTTGATATCAAACCCATTTCTGTTCTCTGAGATGTTCCAGGTTTTCCTTCAACCCTGTGATTTTATCCGGGCTTGCGGCCGGTACTGAGAGTTATTATTATTATTAAAACACTTATAACCGTTCAGAAATAGAATGCCAAAAACTGAAAAAATGTCCATTTAAAGAAAATAAATTCAGCATGATTATAGATGATATAGTGTAAAGTAACGTTATTTGGATGTATAAATACAGATTTATATATTTTTGGTTTGTAGAAATGATCAGTTCTCAGTGTAAATCTGTTGAGCCTTTTTATTGCTGTTGAATCGGATCTGCATGAATTAAGCTCATTCCCCTGTGTGAACATGTCTCCAAGAACCCTTCATTTTTCTGCTTTGCTCAGTGTTTTGGTGCCATCTGTCTCACTCTGTGAGCAGTTAGAGATAACATCAAGGTCAGGTGTGAATAAATACACCATTCACGTACCTTTGTATGAGCATTTCTATGAATAAAGAAAAAAAACGAATCACCCCCCACCACGGAACAATGCTCTACTGTTGGCGAGCCAGCCAGGAGTAGAAAAATAAAAGACTCAAATGAAGGACATTTGGAACCTGAAAAGAAGAAGAAGAAAAAAAATGGTAAACTGTAGTGGTACTTGTTGCTAGGTTTGTAGAATTAAGTGTACTTCTTTCCTATATTATGTACCTTCTCTTGTCTATATAGGTGTCTGCAGTTTATTGAAAAAAATACGATATATGCACATTTCTGTAGGACAGACACATGTTAAAGGTTCTAAAGAGAAGGAAACAAACCCCACTGACAAGTACAGGGACAAGTTTTTAAAAAAAAAAAAATCTGAGTGGAGGATTTAGAAGGGTGGAAGGTTCTCACTGAGGTATGTGAGAGACCTCTATACCTATGGATATGCAGGCCAGTCAGGGAGAGTGTGTGTGTGTGTGTGTGTGTGTGTGTGTGTGTGTGTGTGAGTAAAATTACTGCCATGTTGACTGTATGCTAAATTGTATTCATCCCTTTGTAAGGTCCATGTGGAATAATTATGATCTTGTTCTTCTAAGGATGAAATGTGTGTGTGTGTGTGTGTAAGAGAGGAAAGAAGAAAAGTCCTGAAATTAACTGATTATTGAAACATTGATGTGATGTAGATTTAACTTCAATTCAATTCAATTTTATTTGTATAGCGCTTTTTACACTGGTCATTGTCACAAAGCAGCTGTACACAATCACAG
>JAOTRN010000046.1:3910065-3925667 GCA_028566695.1 Bagroides melapterus | reverse complement strand
CCCCCCCCCCCCCCCCCCCGGGGGGGGCAGTGAGATGAGCCGTGGCGAGGGAGGGCGTGTGTGTGTGTGTGTGTGTGTGTGTGTGTGTGTGTGTGTGTGTGTGTGTGTGTGTTTATCACCTAGTGTGAAATTGTGCCAGCCAGCAGCCAGTACAGTCACAGAGCAAGCTGCAGCGCCTCCTGCTGGACACACACACACACACACACACACATTTAACTAACATAATCTAAATCCGGATTCTTGGATTAACATTAATAATAATAATAATAATAATAATAATAATAATAATAATAATAATAATAATAATCCTAATGTCCACGGTCGTTCATGGACTCATGTTCATCCATTTATCCTTTTTTTATTACATGTCCACCCATCTATTCATCTATTATTTATTCCATCCATCCATCTACATATAAACAGAGCCAGACGTGTTCAGGTTAATGATAAAATGTCAAATAATTTCCTCTCATCACCATGTGCTTGTCACGTGTGAGCTCATGCTACGTTTCCACGGTGATTTGTCATCTCACACACACCCCATCTGATGAGACGGTGACTGTGATTGGACCAAACTAGAAGAAGGCTATCTTTAGACAAGAAGCAGGTAGCTATGGGTGACAGGAGCAGAGAGTGTGGGTGCTGAAGACACTGTGTGTGTGTGTGTGTGTGTGTGTGTGTGTGTGTGTGTGTGTGTGTGTGTTAACCATTCGCTTTACCTCTGGCTGTTACAAAGTGCTGACACTGGAGACTCCTTCCACACTTTCATACATGTTCAATAAACATCTCCTTCACCATATCAGTGATTATATTCTGTTCATCCCAGTGGTCCTAGCTAGCTACCATGAGCTCACCTGAAAGACTAATAACCTGTTATCTCTTGTCTCTCTGCTTGTCCCTCAGCGGTGATCCTTCCTGATGGAGCTCCAGAGAAACTGGGTGTAGGAGATGAAGCTGGCAGTGAAGAGGATCTTTATGAGGAGCTCCGAAATTCAGGACATCGCTTCCCTCATCCAGGAGGAGCAGGAGAGCAGCTGGCTATAAACGAGGTGAGAGAGACGTCATTACTAGACACGGACAAATATTAATAAGGTAACCTCGTTTCTATAGCGACAGCTCGTTCAACATCGATGCTGTTGGGATGAAAGCTGGAGGTTTTTCCTTTCGTGAGGTTTATTGAGCAGTCAGAGAGTTTGCTGGAGAAAGTAAATCCATCTTCATGAACGTGCATCATGGATGTACAATGACTGTTTATTAATCCTTAATAACTGCTATAGAACAATAATAAGAACAATCTAGAACAATCTGGTGAACATTTCTAGATGAGACCAGCGTTAAGAGCATTGTAGCTGAGATTGAGGAACCGTCACACACTATGCTTACATTTCAACATCTGGAGATTTTTCAGATAAAGAGTGGTAGAGCTCATCTATCCATCACAAGGTAGGGGCCAGACATCAAAGGGTTAAAATCACACATATTCATCCATTCGGGACAATTTAAAGATGCTAATCAACCAACAGTGTATGTGTTTGAGCTGAGGACAATTTGGAGAACCTGGAGAAAACCTCCTGTCAGGTGCATGGACTTTTTGGGACTTTGGGGGGCGCTCTGGTAGTTCCTGTCTTGTGCCATGTGGTTTTGTTGTTGTTTTTTGATCACGTGTTTGCCCCGCCCTTGTCTTGTTCCTCCCCTTTCTTGCACACCTGTTCCTAATGTCTCTTGTTATCCGTGCCTTATTTAAGCCCGCCGTGATTTCTCGTCATTTATTGTTGTTTGTTTCCCTGTTGTGTCTGGTGTGTTTTTGATTTATGTTTATTAAATCGTGCTGGATGTTCTCCCTGCATTTGGGTCTGTTTTTTTCCCTCCGGTCCTGACACCTCCACCCACAAGGAGAACATGGTCCACATACACAGGAAAGCAGAACACCGGCTGCACTACCAGAAACGGTCTTCTGTGTGTTCTGGAGTTTAGACCAATAAATAAAACGCTACAGTGAGGACAAAAAATGTACGATTTTGTTCTTGTGTATTTGGGTTTAAATTCATGCTTCACGTTCGTTCCTGGTGTTCAGGAGCACAGCTCAGAGACTGGAACGTGCCCCGTGTTAGAGTGGGATATTTATTAATAATTTAAAAACTTAAAACCTTCTGGTTTAGACCACACCCTCTTTGGGTTTACATCTGAGTAGAGAAATTTAATTCATCTCAATTTCCATTCAGTTTATTTGCATACAACTTTAAAGTATAAATTTTTGTTGGTATTTATCTTTAATATTTATCACTGATGATGAAGTCTGAGGTGACGGTGTTGAGGAAAAACTCCCTGAGAAGATGTGATGAAGAAACCTTGAGAGGACCCAGACTCAGAAGTGAACCTCATCCTCATTTAGGTGACATTGGAAAGGAAATTATAATAATGATAACAATAATAATAATAATAATAATAATAATAATAATAATAATGATAACAATAATAATAATAATAATGTAAATAATGTTCTGTCAATAACAGTTTATTGTTGAGTGAACAGTTCAGAGTTCACCACAGACCCAACACTAATTCTAACAGGTCACTGGTTGAAGACGTGACCATAAACCTGGCTGACCAAACATTGGTTCAAACACGGTGTGAAAGTCCTTGGGCAGCCCCATCCACAGCAATCCCATGAGTCACTGGATCAATCCCCAGCAAATCGACCAACAGGTGATGAGACTCACCAGGGGGCGGGGCATCAGGATTAATGAAGTAGGTCTGGAAAGAGGTGATCAGACCAGGACCTCAAAACACTGGGAGCTCACGAGTGGCATGTAGCTCGACAGAGAGATGAGGGTGTAGTAGGTATGGAAGTAATCATGTGATGGACAATGACTAAATGACGAGCTATGACATCATCTATATCATATATGAACAATAAAAGTGAGAGAGGTGACAGAGACATGAGGACGTCCCGGATGTAAAGCCTCCAACCGCTTCACAGTCAGTAAACCTGAGCGACCTGTGAGAGTCGTAAGGCAACACTCATACGTGGACTTGTATAACATCTGTAATGTAGGAGAAGGTAGCTAAGTAATGAAAAGTAAAACATCTCGGGTCTTATAATGCAGGAAATAATTTGATTGCATACCTCAACACACCAGCTTCATACCTTCAGATAACAGACAGAGCAAGAGAGCAAGAGAAGAAGAGAGTCTGCCAACACGGTCCAACCTCCAAAGCTCTGCTGGGAACGGTGTGTGTGTGTGTGTGTGTGTGTGTCAGTGATGCAGAACTGCCAGATCATGTTGGCCAGAGGCATCTCCTGCTTTTTGGTGTGTGAATTAGGAGACCAGCTGGTGTAAGATTAATTAAAAGAACTCTGAACAGAGTTGAAGATTCATCAGTTGGAGAGAAGGTTCTGTTTCTCACCGAGGAGCCGTAGCTGTGCTTTACTTTCTGTAGCAGACCTGTTGATCATGGAGAAGCATCTTTGGAAGCATCTGTTTATCCGTGTTCTCCATCACACACTGAACAGGAGCTGAGATCAAGGAGACTAAAGACCAGGAACTTCAGTGAACCATGAATTTAAACCCAGGACCAAAAGACAAAAATCTGAAAGTGATTTTAATCAAGATTTCTCCCAGTCCTTTTATGTTTATGTCTAGAACACACACTCGTGCTTTAGCACTACAGCTGTGTTTTGATTTCCTGTTCGTAGTTGTCAGATATATGTGTGGATTTTATTGTAACACAAACAAGAAAAACTGGGAAATAACTGGGAAATAACTGGGAAATAACTGGGAAATAACTGGGAAGTAACTGGGAAATAACTGGGGATTTGAATGTTGTAGCCTAGTGGGTAAGGTCTGGAATCCCAGGTCCACCAAACTTCCACTGCTGGGCCCCTGCGCAAGGACATTAACCCTCAGTTGTATAAGACTGTGAGCACAGTGAGGGAACGACAAGAGCTTGACAATGAAAGTAGAGGTGTGACTGCTCAGAGTAACATCAGGCTGATGGGTAATGTAGTCAAGCGACAACACTATGCTTCACCACAGCAATGTTATCAAATCTTCGTGTCTTCTCTGAGACCCTTAAAGCAAGCTGACTCCATCTCTCCAGTCTTACAAAGAAAGGACAATAACAACATTTTACTGGTTTATTAGTTTGTACAGCGTAGGTGTCGGTCTGGCATCCGGGTCACGGCACCAAGAAAATCATCAAATATGAGTCTGAAGACTGGACTGAATCTTTTCTTTGTGCTCTTGGAGTATCTACAGATCAGATGAGTACATCTCTAACTACACAGCAGAAGGTCCAGAGATAAGGACCGAAGAGAAGGAGATTGATCTGCTATGTTCTGTGAAGAACCTTCTGTACTATGGAGAAATGAAACAGATTTCTGTTTAACACAGAGTCACATGTAGTCACCTCTAACATGAGTTCAACAGCCAGTTTTACTAAAAGCTCTCCAGTTTCTTCCAAACCTCCAAAAACATGGATGTGAATTGGCTAAGCTAACTGTGTGTGTGTGTGTGTGTGTGTGTGTGTGTGTGTGTGTGTTTGTGTGTGTGTGTGTGTGTGTGAGAGAGAGAGAGAGATGCCCTGAAATAGACAAGCGCCCATGCGTTGTGTTATATAATCTGTGAGCTGTGATGTGAAGAGGATGGATGAGGATTTATTTGGTCTGATTTGCTGTAAATGTGTCTGCTGTACTCGAAAACACCTGAGCCTCCAAACACAGGGCTCAAGAACACTAGTGTGTGTGTGTGTGTGTGTGTGTGTGTGTGTGTGTGTGTGTGTGTGTGTATGTGTATTTTCTAGGCTCCTTGTTAATTGTATATTTTAATGATTAACTCCGAAAGCTGTTGTATGATATTCAGTCTTGCAAGAGTGAGGGAGAATAACAGAGAGAGAGAGAGAGAGAGAGAGAGAGAGAGAGCGGGAGGGAGGGAGAGAGAGGGAGGGAGCGAGAGAGAGACACAGAGAGAGAGAGAGAGAGGGAGGCAGCGAGAGAGAGAGAGAGAGGGATAGACAGACAGATGATCTGTCTAATAAGCAGTCAGCTCCATATTCTTGGCTCTCCCCTCCTCCGCCCTTCTCGACGGTTGCTAAGAGCTGCCTCAACCATTCTGGTTTCCAGGATACGGTGGAGAACCGGGTTCTCTGATTGGTCATTCTCAGTAGGAAGGAGAGAGACAAAAAAAAGGCTGTGTGCTGAGAGCGATGCTGCGAGTGTGATGGATGAGTGTTCCGGTGTAGCTCAGGGCAGAGTCAAGCTCCGTGATCAGCGTATGTGTTTACTTACAGGAGAAAACACGGCCATGGAGGAGAACATCGTGTGAGGAACAGAGAGAGAGAGAGAGAGAGAGAGAGAGATGCAGGGAAAGGCCTGAGCTATAAAACATGAACTGCAAAATCGATGAGATCTTACTGGTGAGATTTGGATTCTCCTGACATCTCTGCTGGAAGAGAAGAAAGAAGAAAGGAAAAGAAGGCGAGGATCTGAGGACTGGGGTTTGGATAGATAGTGGGAGTGCGCATGGCTCGTAGCTGGGTGAGGAGCGTGAGGCCGCGGCCCGGCCTCCTCCACACACTCCTCCGCTGCAACATGGAGCCCGAGACGCAGCGTGTGGTCGTCTTTCTCATCATGATGTTCCTCATCGTTGTCAATGTGGTGCTTGTGTTCCTGCTCGCCTTCCAGTAAGGAGAGAAAGATCTTCAGAGGAGGAGAGAGGAGTGAGGGAGGGGGGCGAAGGACAGCTCTATTTCTCATGGGCTTCTGGTATGATTGCAGTATAAAAACCCAGGTAAAGGAAAAACATTTTTTTTTAATTAATTAATTAATTTATTTATTTATTGCTTGTCAAAGTTGAACATGTAAACATCTGCAGTACTGCAGAGCTTCTTATTTATAACTTTACAATAATATCTCATGGATGAATTAATAATTAATACATTTATTATTTTATTTATTTTTTTATTTTAAAATTATTTTATTTTTTTTTTTTACGAAAGCCACATGATCTCAGTTATTAACCGATAAAATATATTACGCTTGATATTTAATCTGTTCAATTCATGACTCTAAAAATCTTTTAGGTTTTAAATAAAGATTAGTTTTAATTAAGTTGAATCTTGCACTTGTACCTTTTTAAAATAAAATCCCACTGTTCGTTCATTCCTATTAAATAAATCGTATGAATGTTAAATAGAAATAAAGGAGATATACAGTACATTCCAAATAATGAATAATAATCAATAAATATAGAAATAAACAAACTTGCATTCGGAAAGAGAAACGATTTATAAAATTAGCTACTTCATAATGTTGATTCTTGTTAATGTTTAATTAACTGAGCAAAAAAAGTCTCATACTTTTATTATTATTATTATTATTATTATTATTATTATTATTATAACAATATAATAATTCTCCATCCTTTTTTCCAAATCAGAATCTCTTCTATTATCTAAATAAGAACTACGGCATGAAAATAAGACGAGATTTTTGGACTCACATCTTCATCCTAACAGCAAGATTCATTAAAAACTATAAATATACGTTTTCTCTGTAAGTTCTCTACGTACTGTTGGCTACAGAGAGTCATGATACTGGAACTGATAGAAATGCTGTAAAATTACAGACAGACAAACAGAAACCACATACTGACTTCACATCGATACACAGCTCCATCATACACACAAACACAAATACAAACAGGAAGTTGAACTCCTGATCCTACACTGCAGGACTGCTGGCTCAGTAAAAGCAGAATGGCTAAGCTCTTAGCCTGGGTTTGGCTGATGTCAGCTATCCTGGAGGCTATGCTAGTCCTGGAGTGACAGAAAGTTGATCATGCTAATCTCCTTCAGCTGGAATACTGTGAAGACCAAAAAAAAAAAGAAACATGTCTGTGGAAAAAAAATCATATAATTTATGACTTTAATCGATGATGCTAACAATGTAATGATTGTTAAATAATTCATCCACTCATCCACACATGACCAAGCAGCTGATTTACATGTAACCATGCCCCTCCAATAAAACTCCATAAAAGGTAAAGGCATGAAATGAAAGTAAATGGTGAAAGAGTGCATCTTAACTTTACGCTAAATCTTCCATCTTCAATTCCCTTCCCTGCAGTGTGACGGCTAACACGGACACACACACGGACGCCTCGTCCTTTTAATACGTTTGTCCTCGTTGAACAAGTTTGATTTGTCTTCATTTATGGGTTAATAACAGAAATAAATCAATTCAACAGCGTATTCTGTGTGTAAAATTACACAAACTCAACAACAATTGTACATTTTGATTAGAGTCTAGAAGCTAGAAAACAATGAAGATTTTTTTTTTTTAATATCTGGGTTTGTAGAAATGAATTTCATAAGAATTCTTCTGTCGATGTTCTCACGCATTAAATTTGTTCGATAAATAAATCCTGTGGCTGATAGGATATGAGCTGAAATCTCATGACATTTTCTCTGCATCTAGTCTCATAGACGTCAATTCTACTGGACAGAAAATTGAGTGTCTCTTATAGTTGGATTCCTCAGCTTCAAGCTCAGATCACGTTCCTCCTCGTTTGATAAAAGCATCCGGTAAATGAATAAACTGATTAGTGGGATTAAATCTGATGTATAGAGTTGCGATGTTCAGTGCAGTATGGCTCACCTGTAGACGCTCTTCCTCTCCACATCTTTAAAAAGCACTTAAACACCATGATATACGACCTCCATGCTGCTGTATCTCTGACGGCCGGATGCTTCTCGTGCTCGGAATGCGTCATCATCTCGTTTAATTTATCTTTTATTTCCCTGCACAGTGCTGAACACGGGGCTGTGAAGCTCAGCTAATTCCTGACCTCATGGCTCAGAGGAGTGGATTTATTTAAAATGTACTTTTATTCTTTAGTCTCATTTGGAGTCATTTGGATCCAATCACATGGGTTCATCTGAGGAACTGAACTAGGCAGTGGATGTTGAGAAATATCATTTTTTGTTTTTTTATTGATTGAAACCAAAGAAAAATGAATTATAAAAGTTCTTCATGAGATCAGATCAGATCAGATCTGGAGTACAGGTACTGGGCAGTTCAGTGCTACGCTGCAGTAATGGAGATGTGGAAGCTCTATTGGTCAGAAGTTTGAATCCCAGGTCCACCAAGGTGCCACTGCTGGGCCCCTGAGCCAGGCCCTTAATTGCTGTATAAAATGAGATAAAAATGCATCATCAAGTCGATGACGGCGTCTGCCAAACGATGTAACTGCAGTAATGTTAATGCTCCAACATCCTGAGACTGTGGTGCTGCATTTTAATTATTAACTCTATAGTAATTTACTCATCTGCCAGGTTTGTTAGACGAGAACTCACAAACTCACAACCTGCTCCACATGCTAACTTTTAAACTTCAGCAATTACTTTCAGACAGGAAGTAGTTTGTGAAAATGATGACATCATGAAACACTCCAGAACTCAACATAGCTGTGGTCGACTCCACTCCTCCTCCTCCTTTGGTTATTCCTTGTTAAATCCTTCATCTCAGGTGATTTCAGAATAGATTATGAGGAGCAGCTATGAGCTGGTCATTTTTAGTGCTACACACGAGGGTTCTTAAGCCTGGACTATAACTTGCTCTTAAGTGATAGACTGTCACCTTTAGACGTTTTCAGAAATGAACACTACGCCTCCATGTGGTGTAGTAACAACACACTGAAGTAGGGCTGTGAGGTGGACTTGAGGCTTTTTTTATGGACTTTGGATTTATTTTCATTTTACTTGAGTCTTGGACACTAGTCTCACTGAATATGTTTTAGACGAGTATGTTTTATTTTATTTTATTATATTTTGTAGATTTTGTAGTTTTCAGTCTGGATCTGTATTTAATTTTGACCACCTTGACTTGTCTGGACCTGAACTCAGCTGTAGTCCAGTGGTAGATATGTAAAGGTGTTTTGAGGAATGTAAAGCTTCTGTTCATGTGATCCTAAAGGGTTAGCTTACAGACTTAGATTTTTTTCCCCACATCATATTAGCAGAAAGTGAAGATTTTCAACTGAAAGGAAGGAAAGATTATGCAGGCATGTTGCTTAGCAACAAAGCCCTCTCTTGAATGATAGATTGATGATCTCCTGTAGTGCTATTTCCATCTTGCTTCCTTCTACAGAAGACATACAGTAGCATGAGCACTGTACCATGAGTATAAGGTGATGTCCAGCAATAGCAAACTAATCCCACTGATTTTGGTCCTCTAAATAGCACTTTATTGATGGACTCTGGGGTACGGGGAGGAACTCCACTTCATCACATTACCACATGATGGTTTCATTTCCTAACAATTTAATTTCAGTGCTCTTTATGACATTGTTTATATGTTCATACGTATTGAATGCATAAACGCGAGCTTCGTTTGTGTGCAGCTGATCAGCGATGGCAGCGTGGTGTACGCTGAGGCTTTATGGGATCACGTCACCATGGACGATCAGGAGCTCGGCTTCAAGGCCGGAGACGTCATCGAAGTAGTGGACGCCACAAACAAGGAGTGGTGGTGGGGACGCATCCTGGACAGCGAGGGCTGGTTTCCAGCCAGCTTTGTCAGAGTAAGGAACCAGATTATGTATTTTAAATGGTAGCTGACTGTGGAACTACTTGGTCACCTGTTTGTTTCTCCACTAGTTTCAAAGATGTATTAAAAATGTAGATTCTGTGGCTCTGTAAAGAGAACAAAAATGAACAACAAAAATAAAAAGTTTCTACAACAGAATATGGAATGTTCCAAAGGCAGAATATCTAATCAGCCTTGAAGACAGGAATAAAATCAAAGCATTTTCTGAAAACCCCAACAGGCTTTTGGTCCATAAAGCACCACTTGACCCTGCTTGACCCTTCTGTCTTCTTTCAGTTGCGTGTAAACCAGGATGAGCCGATGGAGGATTACCTGGCACAGCTGGAGGAGGCTCAGGAGGAGCAGAGCTCCGGCGTTGGGCTACTCCTCGGACCTGGCCTACCCTGCAAAGAGCAGATGAGGACCAATGTCATCAACGAGATCATGAGCACAGAGAGGGATTACATCAAACACCTGAAGGACATCTGTGAGGTCAGATCAATCAATCAGACCAGCTTCAGATCAATCAATCAGACCAAATCAGCTTGTGCTTAGACTTGAGGGTTCATTGGTAGGTAATGTTTCGGACTGTAACTTCTCCATGAAGGTTAGACATGGAACCTTCTTTAACAGTAAAATCTTCTGTTGTTGAGTTCTGATGGATCCCTCAGACAGATTAAGATAAGAATTATTGATGGTGTGAGATGGAGCCTTTCTTAAAGAACTTGAAGCTGAGCAACTGAAGGGAAAACTTTTGCTTTAAGGCTTTAACAAATTGACACCAAGCAAACTGTTGACTCTCTGGCAGCTGGTAAGTTTAAATCCCTTTTAATCCCTCTTGGGTATACTGGATGGATGAGTTCATCTTTACTTGGCATGTTCTAATATTTCTGTTAGCTCACCATGATGCTACCTTGGAAATTGTGGGAAAAAATGTTAGCCGTTAGCAACAACGCCATAGTGGTTTTACTGCAGTGCTCCAAATACCAACAGACCCAATCCAAGTTGAGAATTACTGCAGGATTTTGAATAGATCTGAACTATGCCTTGGGGAACCTGCAAACTTGTTCAAAGTGGATCCCAGGTCCTGGAATTCAGGATCCTGGAAATGACTTCTAAACCGTCCAACGGGTCAGGACCTGCCTTTTATGTGCTATAAATAATGTGAAATATAGACTTTCTGTGCTAGTGTGCTATAGTTAAGATGCTAGTATGAAATGAGTAACTTTCCCAACACTGTTCAGGGTTAGAAGAGAT
Organism: Bagroides melapterus; assembly: GCA_028566695.1. Classification (NCBI taxonomy): domain Eukaryota; kingdom Metazoa; phylum Chordata; class Actinopteri; order Siluriformes; family Bagridae; genus Bagroides; species Bagroides melapterus. Next base: position 3,914,824 of record JAOTRN010000046.1, on the reverse strand, counting down.
CTAGTGACTTTCAGCGATTCTTCTTTTTTATTGATGCACCGTCTTCCTTAGAACCTTTTCTTTTTTTTCTTTCTTTTTTTTTTTTTTTAGATCTTAGCCTGTTCACATGCACTTTACTGGACTCATCTGTCCCCAGTGGTCCAACTTAATGTCTGTTTGACCCGCTGTGCTGTTCGTAGGGTTACATCAAACAGTGCCGGAAACGCATGGACATGTTCACAGAGGAGCAGCTGTGCACCATCTTTGGAAACATCGAAGACATCTATCGGTTCCAGAAGAAGTTCCTGAAATGCCTGGAGAAGAGGTTCAACAAGGACGAGCCTCATCTCAGTGAAATTGGCTCTTGCTTTTTAGAGCATGTATGTTGTTTTTTGTTTAAATCTCTTTATATTTGAATGTACAGTAACAGGATCTTACCTTTGATGTGGACCTGTGATGACACATGACCTGTGAGGGATGTTCTCAATGTTCTTGAGTAATGATGCATCTTAATTTTGACGTTCTTGATCGGAGATGGCGTCTCACCTTTGATTAAACTGACCGGTGATGAAACTGTACCTTTCAATCCTCTAATGACGGTGTCTTACCTTCCATATCCTTGATCTTTGAGCAGTTACCATGTTAATAATAAAAAAAGCTTCTTGACTTGTTACCATTGATGTTTTTGATCAGAGTCTGACTTGTGATTATTAAATCTTGTTATTTTGTTCTTGTCAATCTCCATTCTTATTAGTATTTTGTGGTTTTCAGCAAACGGATTTCCAGATCTACTCGGAGTACTGTAACAACCACCCGAACGCCTGCGTCCAGCTCTCCAAGCTCATGAAGCTCAACAAGTACGTGTTCTTCTTCGAGGCCTGCCGTCTGCTGCAGAAGATGATTGACATTTCTCTGGACGGTTTCCTCCTCACTCCGGTCCAGAAGATCTGCAAGTACCCACTTCAGCTGGCTGAGTTACTGAAGTACACCAACCCCCAGCACAGGTATGCAGCAGATATCACGTTCTCCTTCATCTGTCAGCACAAGAACATTAGACATACGAAAGTAAGGCCACGTATGTTTCTCTCAGTGAACTGGAAAATTGGTGTTTTAATAAGCAATGCCTTTTCATAGGGACTACAAAGACGTGGAGGCAGCTTTAAATGGGATGAAGAACGTGGCCAGGCTGATTAACGAGAGAAAACGGCGTCTGGAGAACGTGGATAAGATTGCTCAGTGGCAGAGCTCCATCGAGGACTGGGAGGTGAGATAACGCTCATATATTATTCATCATATTAAAACCTCTTTTGCATGAAATTTGTACTTTCATACTGAAACTTTCTCAGTACTTTTTCTAAAAATTGTTTTGGAGGTGGGGCTAGTAGTTAGAAGTAGTTAGTGATGTGAATAAATACAGTAAGTTCCATTAACTGGGGAACATTTTTCACCACTGTACCTTTTAAACTTACAAGTAATTAACAAAATCTTGGTTGTCATGGTAACATTATATACTGCTCCCAGATCAAATACTTGAGAAATTCATGAGATAAAATCTCGACCCTCATACTGAAATCACACTGAAGAGTCTGAACTAGATTAGTCACGACAAACGAAAGAGGGACGTTTCTAAATTAACATAAACTCAAATATAATTACGTCATGAGCGGAGTTAGCCAATCAGAATCCATAATTCAACAATTTTGTGTGTGTGTGTGTGTGTGTGAGTCAGGGTGAAGACATCCTCAGCAGGAGCTCAGACCTTATCTACTCTGGAGAGCTCACAAAGATCTCTCCACCTCACGCTAAGAGCCAGCAGCGCATGTTTTTCCTCTTCAACCACCAGATGGTCTACTGTAAAAAGGTGAGAGCTTTAAAGACTCACTCTGTCCTTAACAGTGAAAATCTAAAGCTCAATTCAGGTCAATTTTTAACTTAGGTAGATTTATAGAGTTATGCTGCATTCGATACAAACCGGAGTTTGTATTGAATAACCGGAGGCCAAGCTTTAGAGCAGTTAGCACGTTGGTGACATCTGGTGGTCAAAGTGCAAATTACAGCTAATAATCCGGTTCCTCTGCTGGGTTTTACTGGTCTCTGTACGTATATATGAACACGTGTTCCAGGAGTTTAAAAAGTTTTCAAACATTTAGGCAACATTTTGTGGAAAAGAATCAAATGAATGTTTGATAGACATAATGTTTTTCTGACAGATCTACACCAGCAGGTTTAGAGTAAAATAAATGTTGTGGGGTTTTTTTTCTCCTTGGCACTCACTTTCTGCGCTTGTATTTTGTCGCTGCTGGTTCAGGATTTGCTGCGCAGGGACATCCTGTACTACAAGGGCAGGATGGACATGGATCAGATGGAGGTGTTGGACGTGGAGGACGGGAAGGACAGGGAGCTGAACGTGAGCGTGAAGAACGCAGTGAAGCTCTGTTGGCCCGGTGGAGACGAGGTTCATCTCCTGTGCGCTAAAAAACCTGAACAGAAACAGCGCTGGCTCCGAGCTTTCAGAGACGAGAGGGAGCAGGTGCAGCATGACCGAGAGACAGGTGAAACACACACACACACACACACACTGCCTGCAGAATCAGTGAAAACCTGTGAAGTATAAACATACCCAGAGCTCAGGAATTTCAGAGACTCAAACTGAGTGAATAAAAAAGGCTGTAGCTGATGAACATTAAAAAATGCTTGTATTTGGAGTTTGTGAACATCATGTGATAGAAAAGCACTCAGATCCTTACATTTATAGCTTATGGCAGGGTTAAGGGCCTTGCTCAAGGGCCCAGCAGTGGACACATGATGGACTGTGTGGGATTCAACCTCACAGCCTGCTGATCAGTGAGCCAATGCCTTAACCACTAAGCTAAAACACCCCAGAAGGTCCAGTTCTTCTGACTGGACCAGTTCTGACCAATCAGAACCCAGAATTCAGCTTGCTGTGGTGTACAGAGCATTAATACGTCTCTCTTTTCTTCTCTTCTCCTTCTGCAGGTTTTTCTATCACTGAGGTGCAGAAGAAACAGGCCATGCTCAACGCCTGTAAAAGCCATCCAGCTGGCAAGCCCAAAGGTCAGAGTCTGTTATTCTCTCGTTATTCCGCAGCTCTTTATGTCACTAGATTATATTTGTGAGATATTTTTTTGTATTATATAGTTGTTAAGGATTTTATAAAGATTCGTGATGCTGCATTTGATGTTATACTGAAAATAAAAAGGAAGTTTCTGGAATATTTTGGATATTTTGGAGAATGTACTGAAGGTTTGTCCCAGACTGCACACTTCTACACTGATCTGTGCCATAAATAGTGTGGTATAAACAGCGGGAGACGTTTCTTCACGATGAAAAGTGTGTGTGTGTGTGTGTGTGTGTTAGTCTATCAGCTGTAACTGACAGTGTCTGAGCAGGAAACATGGATTCATCCCTAGTGTAGACTCCTGAATCCTGAGCTCATGTGTTCCTTTTCTCTCAGCAGTGACCAGGCCCTACTACGACTTCCTGCTGCGGCAGAAACACCCCACGCTCCCCACCAGCCTCCCGCAGCAGCAGGTCTTCATGCTGGCCGAGCCCAAACGCAAGAGCTCCAACTTCTGGCACAACATCGGTCGACTGACGCCTTTCAAGAAGTGAATGAATCTGAGAGAGAGATAAAAAGAGAGAGAGAGAGAAAGAGAGAGAGAGAGAGAGAGAGGAGCTCTCAGCTTGTGCCTGAACTTTACCCTTCTATCCTCATTTTATTATTATTATTATTATTATTATTATTATTATTATTATTATTCTTTTTGTATTCCGTCTCCCTGGTTGTACTTACAGACGCTCCACAGATTTGTTGTAATTGTGTTTGATTTTTGGAGAAAGCACTTTATTAAGGTGGTTCCAGTCAGACTCGGCGACTGGCTCCCCGGGACTGCGTCAATACGTCTTTATTTTTTGGGAGTCTGTCATTTCCTGGAGCTCTGATTAGCCCCGTACACACTAATATCACTAACGTTTGGTGTTTTTTTCCTTTTGTTCTTTTTCCTACATCTTTTCATGCCGATTGTACACAGTGCCAGATGTGTTAGCTTTCATATTTAAGTTTGTTCCTCGTCACCTGAAACAGTAAATAAGAGTTATTACACTTACGTCCTGATGTGTTTGTGTATCGGCTCATCTTCAGTTTGTGTTCATTAATTGTGACACGTGACACTCGTACACGATAAGTGTATAATCGAAAAACATTTAAGGTCAGAGGTTTTTGAGCGTAAACAAGTGTGTTATTTTATGTGGCGTTTTGCTAGTTAGCTCATATGTTTTGCTAACATACGCCTCTGACATTCTGAAGTTCCGTTTAAATGTTCAACATCAAATCTTTTCTCATGTGTATAAAATACCACGTGATCATTAGGGTTGGGTTACCATGGTGACCAAAATGTTGGTGGACACCAACAAATATCTGGTTACTAATGTGGGCGTGTACATTCAGTTCTGCTGCTGCCCATGGATGGATGAACGGATGGATGGACGGATGGAAAGGATGATGATGGCAGTGATGTTCAGGGGCGCTAGGAATTTTGGGCCCTATGAAAGAATGTGAGGTCAGGCCCCTTACCACACCCATTCCACACCAATAAATCAGATCTCTGAGGGCCCCCAAACACATGGGCCCTTAGAATCGTCCTATCGTTCACTTAACACAAGACTGAGAGGATTAAGGTGTGGTCATGACTTAACACAAGACTGAGAGGATTAAGGTGTGGTCATGACTTAACACAAGACTGAGAGGATTAAGGTGTGG
>JAOTRN010000046.1:3815382-3829383 GCA_028566695.1 Bagroides melapterus | reverse complement strand
ACACACGTGATGAGAAAAGATTACGCTTGATGCATCAGGATGCGGCTGATCGCTGATGTGGAGTAACATTATTTATTCAGGCTTCACTGTACATCTCCGTATCACTCTGATGGTAGAGAACTCTTTAATATCAGAACTTTTAATACAGGTCTTTTACCTAGAGACATGCAAGCAGTGTATCTTTAAAACTTTAAAGGTAATTACGCTCCAGAAAATATAAGAGCACCACTCCATTTACTAAGAAAGGTAGAGTTCTGTAACCTTTTTCTGAGAGGGTTTGGTTGTTTGAGATTTGTAATACAACTCTGTGAGTTCCACACGTGAATTGGAGAGGGGTTTGGCTGATGTTTTGATGACATCACAGGACACGTCTCGACCAAGCTGTGTCGTTTTGAAAAATTTTAAGCTCCTCCAAAAATGTCGTGCCCTTGAGTTTGTGTTAACTTCACAGATCACAAAATCCTGGAGGGACTGGGTTACTTGTTTTTGTAGGAACACAAAATATGAAAAAATAACAAAGTGTCATGTACAGAGCTATTGATGCTTTATATAAAAATACCCATTTAACATAAATACAGAGATGAGTCATTACTGCCCCCTGCTGCCTCGAAGTATGTTTGAGTATGTTGTATAATCCACCATGGATGCAATTTTCCCATATTTTCCCAAGCTTTATGACCATATATTAAAGTTCTGTATTTTATAATCACAAAACTAAACAGATCTGTTCACTGTTAATATTTAAGTCACTATTTATCCAGAACCATAAAAGACGGCCTTTCCCTTTCCATATCAGTTCATCTGAAATACTCCAAGTCTCCAGCAGGTGTCACTGTATCACAGCTAAATTGTAATGACACGTGGTTCTTTCTTTAATTGTATGTTCATGAAATATATTCTAAATCCATAACTGAAACATGGCCTGTTTAATGCCACTGAAACCTTTATTTCTTCTTTCTCAGAGTCTTTTCCTAAAAAATGATGATGGCTAGAAACTTATTTTGTTTATTGTCTAAAACGGACAAACTGAGGTACCGCAGAATCTGCAGTTCTTCTGCTGACTCATCTTTACACGTGATAACATCATGTCTGTCTACGAAGAGTTCTCAGGAGAGGAACATTCTCCTCATGGGACCTCCTGGGGCTGGGAAGACATCAGTGGGTCAAATTTTGTCCCACAGACTCAGGAAGCCTGCAATCGATATAGACAATGATGTTCTGGAGAAGACCTGGGGGATGACCGTAGCAGAGAAGCTGGCTCAAGTCGGAGGTGACCGTTTTATCGATGAAGAAGGCAAAGCTGTGTGCAACTTCTCCGCTTCTGGATGCGTGATCTCGCTGACGGGTTCGAACCCGCTCCACTCGGATGCCATGCGGCACCTGAAACGCTCAGGAATCACTCTCTATCTGGACGTGGACACTGAGGACATTATGGAGAGGCTGTGCAAAATGAAGGTGAACAGAATTGTAGGTCAGGGTGCTGGAGTCTCCATGAGGGAGATCTTGGCGTACCGCAAGCAGTTTTATGAGAAATGGTTGGATGCAAGAGTGTTTTGTGGAAGGGGGGACACTATAGAGGAGGTCGCAGAGAAGGTTGTCAGGGTTCTAGAGAAATATAAGGGCTCTGAGTCAGAGACCTACATCTCCACCAGGTGCCATAGATCAGTGCCAAATGGTGATGTGAAGTTCTTCAGCGATGTCGTCGTGGAAGGATTAGCTCCTGATGGTGGCCTTTATATACCTACTAAAGGATTCTCAAAACTGGAACCGTCTGAATGGTTACGATTAGCCGATATGTCTTATACCGAGCGTGCTTTGGTCATACTCGAGAAATACATCCATCCACTGGATATCACTCCTACAGAACTCCGCACAATGGTTAACCGAGCCTATGGGAAGAACTTTGCCAGAAAGTCAGTGGCACCTGTTAAGCATCTTGCTGAGGATCAGTACGTTCTGGAGCTCTTCCATGGACCCACTGCTTCCTTTAAAGATCTGGCACTTCAGTTAATGCCACAGCTCTTTGCTCACTGCCTTCCACAGATGTGTAACTACATGATTCTTGTGGCCACATCTGGGGACACAGGAAGTGCGGTACTTAGTGGGTTCAGCAACCTCAGTGAAAGCGACAGGCAGCGTATTGGTGTGCTGGTGTTTTTCCCTGAGCGAGGTGTTAGTGTCATACAGAAACAGCAAATGACTGGTTTCAGGCAGGGCAACACCAGGTCTGTCAGCGTCTTCTCTGACTTTGATTTCTGCCAGAGGACCATCAAGGAGATGTTTGGTGACTCGAAGCTTGCTGGCTATTTTGCGGTGGAGTATGCCACTGTTCTTAGTACGGCTAACTCCATCAACTGGGCACGGCTGCTTCCGCAAGTGGTCTACCACTCCTCTGCGTACCTGGACCTCCTCAGAGATGGTGTGGTGAAATTTGGGGAACCGATCGATGTGTGCATCCCCACTGGAAACTTTGGCAATGCTATGTCTGCTGTGTATGCTAAACAAATGGGTGTGCCAATAAGGAATATCATTTGTGCCTCTAATCATAACTGCGTAGTTTCTGATTTCATCTCTAGTGGTCAGTATGATCTCCGAGGCAGAAAACTCATGATGTCAAATTCTCCTGCCATTGACATTCTAAAGTCTTCCAATCTGGAGCGATTTTTGCATTATGCATCCAGCGGGGATGGTCAGCTTGTGCAGGACTTGTTTGTAAGCCTTGAGAAAGAGCAGCACTTTAATGTGTCTGAGGATTTCTTACGGATTATACGGCAAGACGTTCAAGCAGGTTGGTGCTCAGAGGACAGCTGCCTAAATACTATTCAGGAGGTACACTCAAAAACTGGCTACGTAATGGACACACACACCGCCGTGGCTAAATTTGTGGCTGACCAGCTGCATGATAAAAGGTGTCCAGTTGTTCTGTGCTCCACTGCACATTTCGGGAAGTTTGCTCCAGCTGTTCTTACAGCTCTACGCTGTCCAAAGATACCAGTCGAGCCTCTGGAGCAGCTGGACGCATTGTGTGCTATCGCAGGCCAAGAGCTAATGCATGAAACTCTGTATGAGAGTGTAAGAGAGAGATCAGGTCATCCACATACCGTATGCCAGCCAGATTTCAGGGTGTTAACAGATGAGGTGGAATCCATGATCCAGGACTCCTTTATAAAGGTCAGGTAGTATATTAGGACTTTAGGGCTCTCTGTACACAGGCACAGGAAGTGAGGAGCTGTAGTGACCCTTAGTGGCAACTACTGGGCCTGCAGCTTCTCTATATCCTTATCAGCACAAAATTCCCAGTGACTTCACACTTTTACATTCAGATGTCAAATTAAAGCATCTGTAGGAATGACTTTGTTCAAACAAAATATCTGAAATGTATTCGAAAGCATTAGTAAATGCTGTAAAGTGATCATGTTTGGGTAAAGTCAAACTAAACCCATCAGAAAAAAAGGGGAATGTTATATGTTCACAAGCTGCCAACAAAACAACAGTTTCCAGTTGGTATATATCAAAATGCTCACAATACCTCAGGAGAATGTACATGACGTTCATCTATATTAATATTATGCTGTATCTGTAGTGTGGCTTAAGAAGATCCTCATACACCTGGAGAGATAACAGATGACTTATTAACACCAGTCCACTAGTTTACCTCAGAAGGTTTCTCCTGAGCACGTCTCCTAGATGGCAGTGTTGCTCTGTGAACACACCAACATCAACCTGGTCTTTTTTTGAAGGGAATTGTCAGAGTTCCTACTTCGCATTTGTACTTCTCACATCCATGTTATGAGGCAGCATCATTTTTCCCCATTGAAATTGAATTGATTTTAATTTATTACAATAATTAATCACATAATTAAGCTGGCATGTGCTGGACAGTCTGGGATCCTCTCACAATCTCTACACTGTAGACACTGTGTACAGCATTTTAGCTTACAATGTGAGTTAAATATGACATGAAAGTGATGGAACAGGGTCTGAAATATGGCACTGAGCTTCTCATGCTATCACGTTTTGGTTAATAGGAATATTCACCGTGACCTTTTACACCAAATGTACTCAATGTTCGGTGTGTGAATTTTTGTGGTATGTAGCTAATGTTGCTAACAAATGGAAGAATATAGTCCCTTGTTGAACATCGTAGAAACTGACAAAGGAGCTAAATAATAAAACCTAGAATTATTTTTTTTAATTGCTTTTATTCTTGATAATATTCCACACAGACCATTTTACTTCAGATCTATTTTTATAATTGCTAAATAAAAGTTTATTAAAATATATTTATCATGTAAGATGAAATTTTGATTATCGTATATTATTAACATACTGGTAATTTCATTTACTTTTATATATTAAAGTGGACTAAACTGACGAGACAGTCTGTAATTACTCGGATCTTCTAGCGTTAAAATGAATCTTAGCGTGTCTCTGATGTGTGATATTAGTGAGCTCAGCTAATGTTAGTGTTTATTAGCAGTGGTGCATTAAATCATGAGCTCCCCATTCAACATTCTGCATAAACAGGCGGAATAATTATTATGAATATTGAACAAAAATGTTCAAGGTAATCATCATCCTCATTATCCTCAGATCTTGGGATGAGTTCATCGACCTTAACGATTCATAATAATAATAAAGTGTTGACTTTGGTTTTGGAGCTGCTCAGATTCACCGTGTAAACAACCCAGAGTCGGGTAAAAAGCAGGGATCAGAAATGTGCTGCAGATTTCTTACTAGTAATATCTTAACATGAAGTTTATATTACATCACTGCAGTGCCTTCAATTATTAACTATTATCATCAAGCTCAATCCCACCACAGCCCAATTCTACATCGTGAATTAATATTAATTTATACAATTATCCACATGAAATAAACAATATAAGATCAAAAGTATTTTTAATCTGTGACATGCTGAGTGCAAAGTAACAGCCTGTCTGATGTTGCTACGTTCAAGAGGTTCTGGAAAAATTACCAAAATGGAGATTTTCTGGCTTTAATATACATTAATAAACACAAATGTCCATTATTTCATCACAATGTGTTCTGTTCTATCACATCATCACCACACCAGAGAAGAGCTCTAACACTCTGAACAGAGACAGTGCATGATGTTTTTAATAAAACAAGTCCTTTCAGAACAGAACAGAAGAGAACGAGTGACTTCTCCAGTCAGGGATTATTCTCTCCATCCATGTTACCGTAAACAGACGAACACATGGAGTGAAGAGACGATGACGAAGCTCATGTTTAAACTCCACCAATGATGAGAGAGAAACTCTGTGTTAAATCATTTCAGGTTTATTTGTATAGCAGTTAAACACTGGACAATGAACACTGTCACAAAGCAGATTTAAAAATTATATAATATAGACATGTTAAATGTACAATTTTATCCTTATTAATTGTTCCAGAGGTGACAGCTCCATGAGATAAAACCTTTAGAGGAACCAGACTAAAAAAGGAACCCATCAGCAGATTATAAATCATTACTCTTGTAGAACTGTGGACTCTTTGGTCAAAAAGGAACCTTTGTGACCAAACTTGACATTCCTAGTTTTAAAAAGCTATCCAAGGAACATGTGATGAATGTTGTTTATCCATCAGTGGATACGGTTATAAATGTAGCAGTAGAGGTCTTTAAGTGGGATTGAAATTTTCTCCCTTGTCAATTTAAAATGCTAGAACTTTGTTGAGAAAAGACATAGGATTTGGAATAATATAAAGTAGAACCTGTCAGAATTTGCCTCCGCTCACATATTTCAATACCCAGGTTTTCATAGACTCAAGAACATCAGCAGGCTCTCCTCATATCACTGGCTCTTAACAGCGAACACCTCTCAGAGTCCCCCAGCAGCTCGATCAAGTTCACCAGAGCAGCCTGTCAATCAGTTTGATGGACAGATTAGAGACCTCCGTCTCGTCCTCTTGACCACCCAGTGCTTAGACATTTATAGCCCAACGTGCTGCAGCTCCACGTCAGAACAGCGGGTCCACACAAGCCAGACAAATCAAACTGGTGTCCATGGGCAAAGACCTTAGAAGGCGAAAGTCGATCCAATTAGGTGTAAAAGGTGTAAATGAATAATGTACTTTCAGAAGGCTGTCAGAACACAAGGGGTCATAGTTTATCATGCCTCAGCAAGGTTTTGGTGACGTCTCACCCCACGGAAAAGCAGCATTGTCCTCATTAGCATGCTTTTAGCTGAGAGGAGCAGTCTCTCACACCGTCATGGTCAGAATATCTGACCTTAATTAATTCAGGAGTCATTAAACATTCAACTGTCAGAGAGAGAGCAAAGGAAACAAGGCGTTCTCCATGTCTTCTGCTTTAATAGGATTAGCTTCAGTGCTAGCTGCTATAATCCCTTTAAGTGCACTACAAACTTCGGGATTGTGCGAATCCATCCTCAGCACTTTATTCTGACTCGACTGCTTTTGATCTGAACCGAATCCACTGAAAGCTCAGTATCAGAAGACTCTAAAACATAACATGCAGATGTGATGAAGCAGAGTTTCTACTTTCACCAATGAAGAATGACTAATATCCACTAATGACTATTACATGACCTAAGCACTGACCTTTTCATACAAGTTTGATGATCTTGATTTAAAGATGATTTAAAGCAGATGAGCTCGCTCTTGGTCACAGTCACTGGTGTCTGTTTCAAATCTTTCCCATTGAGATCTGAAAAGTCTGATATCATATCTCTTGTTTCTACAGTCACTACTGACAAGGTTTCCCTGGACAGGTCAGAAATATTAACTGTCCATCAAACTTGTTCAGCACAAACGCAGAAGCCAGAACTGATGAGTGGAGTTCCTTCAGGATGTGACAGTGTGAGGGAATAAGAACAGACTGACACATTGGAAGTAGGCCAGTATATAACTTAAAAGTGAAAATACGCCTCTTCATTCCAGTCTTCTGTAGGATTTATTCAGGAAACAGGGGGCTTGATGGTTTGCCTCACACCTCTAGGATTGGGGGTTTGATTCAGGTGAAGCTTGCATGTTCTCTGTGTGTCTCAGGGTGGACACTGCGGCAGTCCAAGGAAATGCCCTGTAGGCTGATTGCCATAAATCGGTGTATTAGTGTGTGTGCCATTGTTCCCTGCAATAGACTTGCATCCTGTCCATGGTGTATCCTGCCTTGTGCTCCAATTCTACTCTGATAAACTCCAGGTACCTCATGACCCAGTAGGATAAGTGGTATTGGGGTTGGTCTTCTCTGTTCATTGTTTCCTGTTTGAAATCTTTCCTCATCCCATTATTCCTCTGCACCCTGCATAGCCTGTTTCCCTTAAATACTTAGTTGACATACATTCTCGTCACTAGTCGTGATTTTTCCTTGGTGGCCCATTTATTAGAGAAAGTTCTGGTTTTGACCGTGGCATGCGCAGCACTCAGATCTAAAACTTGACTTGTTTACCATGTTTATTCCTTCCATAAGCTTTATCCAGGTCTGAGTTGGTGAGATTTAAATGACACGTTCATTTAAAATTTGGGAAATAGAACCAATAAGTTCATTAGAAAATATTGCAAGCAGGAACAATCTGAAATAAAAAGTGTGGGAATGGACAGGATTGATCATTAGCATCTGTGGGAATGGACAGGATTGGACGAGTGTAGGAGTGGCTGGGTCAGATTTCTGACTGAGTGGCCTGGATTGGTCCAAACTGTCCATCTTGCAGATTTTCTGCTGAAGTGCTCAGGATTGTTCAGTCATTTTGATAAAGTGGGCAGGAAACTTTTAGTATCCATTTCCTCTATTTCTGACTTTATATATACTATATATTTCTCTGACATTTCTATGTATAATGATGAATTTCACGTGCCTTTAAACATGCTGAATCTTGCATTGTTCCTGTCAATCCTACTCCTTTGCTTTACAGACAGTGTGCGGATGAGAGCTTTCGATAATAAGAGAAGTGTCAGCATTTCTGTAGCGCTAATGCCTTCAAATAATAGTACAAATTTCTGAGGGTGAGAAAAAAAGCATCGTCCATGCAAGAGATTCACATTAAAATCAGGCTTCTCTTTGCTTAAATGGAACCTATAAAAGAAAAGTAATTTCCATCAAGACCAAGATGCAGCACTGCTTGCAGTTCTGTATGGTGTGAAGACTCTGATACTGTTCATGTCAAGCATGAACAGGTTTTAGGGCTTCAAGATGCAGTATTCTCCATGATCCTGAGAGAGGCGATTTGAACAGAGATGCAGTATTGAGGAGGAAATCCTCAAAGGTTGTGATGTGTACAGGAAGTAATCCAGAAGGACGTTCCAGCACCAAAAAAGGTGTTGACCAATAAGCTGAAAGCAACCTGCTGAAATGGAACTGACATGAATGACCAAGCATGGAGAAGTGTGCTCTGAAGCCCAGGAACACCGACAGCAACATAGTTTCTCCAAGGTTCTCATCATCCATAAGCTAGCTAGGGAGGAACTCAAAGGAAAAGACAAGTCTGATTGACATAGCAGACTTCTAGTTAGAAGATGAAGAAGACTTATTTAGCCTTAAGAACTGTGGTAAGAGATCAGCTGAGCTCTGGGACCCAACAGTGACAGACTGTCTATGTTGGGGCTCGAACCTCCAACCTTCCAATCATTAACCCAGTGCCTTACATGTTTGTCTTAAATTTATATATATTCTCTTCTTTGACAGCAGAAACCATTTAAAATATAAACAAAACTCATGCAGTGAAGGTTTGCTCTTCTTTTGTACAGTTTATATTTTGAGTGTTTGGATGGAAAATCAGGGCTGATCACTTTTCAAAAGCACAGAAGAACAATAAAGCAGACTCGGAGCGAGGTTTTACTCTTTTCACCCCACAGTGATAACCACACTGCCTCCCTCAGTCATGGAGTCACTGACCAACAGCTTTAAATTGGGTTCCTTCTGTACACTGAACCCATCCTCCACATGCACAGAGGGTGGCTTTGGCTTTCATCAGAGAGGTCACTGTGCTGAGGAAAACAAATGAATGACTCCCCAGACCTGGAAATGTGAAGAGGTGAAGACATTCTACCTGCTGCTAAAAAATATGGGTGTTTGTTCCAGAAAATGGAGCAGATGATGATAACAATCTCGCGAAGGTCTTATAGAAGAAAAATGAAATGCACGGGTTTATTTAGAGTATAGAGCTTCAATTCCATTTAAGTGTTACTAACTTGTTCTAGATTTGGTTAATAAAGATCATCAGATCATATATATATATATAGTGAGTTGGATCCTCCATGGAAAAGACTTGTTTGTCCAGCACATCCCACAGATTCTGAATCGGATTGATACCTGGGGAATTTTGAGGCAGAGTCAACACCAGAGCATCAGGGAGCATTATCCTGCTGTAAGAGGACACCACCATTAACGAACACTGTTACCATGAAGGGCTGTACTTGGACTAGATAAATGTTTAGGTAGGTTTACGTGACAAATTAACATTCAAATGGAGGTTTCCCAGCAGAACACTGCTTAGAACATCACACTACATCCACTGACTTGTCTTCTTCCCATACTGCATCACCTCCACATGATGTAAAAGAAAACATGATTCATCAGAACAGGCCACCTTCCACTGCTCCATGGTCCAGTTCTGATGCTCACGTGTCCATTGTAGGAGCTTTGGCTGGTGTACAGGAGTCAGCATGGTCACTCTGATGCTCTGTAGTTACGCAGCTCCATACACAGTGAGCTGTGATGTTCTGTGTGATCTGACTCCTCTCTATCAGACACAACATTCACTTTTTCAGCAGTTTGTGTTACAGAAGCTCTTCTGTAGGACTGGAGCAGATGGACTGGTCTTCACTCCTCAGTCTTGAGTGTCCATGAACACTGGTCACTGGTTCTCCGGTTGTTCTTCCTTGCAGCACTTTTGATATTATACTTGAGTCATGTGGGGTGTTGTGGGGTGAATACCAGGAACACTACACCTGATCTGTTGTTTTGGAGATGTTCTGACCCAGTCGTCTAGACATCACAGTGTGGCCCTTGTTAAAGTCACTCAGCTTCCAACACGTCAACTTCAAGAACTGACTGTTTACTTGCTGTCTAATAAATCAGACGTCCTGTAACGAGGTTCTGTAAAGAGATCATCAATGTTACTCACTTCACCTGTCACTGGTGTTCTTAATGTTCTCGCTGATCGTTGTACAGTATATAGAAAATTGACGATGCATCAGGGACTCAGTGTTGTGAGTTGTAAAGATAGAGAAATAATTTAAAACTGCTTCAGAACGCATTCTAACCATTTTCTGTGTGTTGTGAGGAGCTGCGGAGGCGAGGCTTCAGCAGCTTTATGACTTTTCTTTCCTGTGAAAAGCCATTAAAGAAACAGCACCATTCCTCAGTGTCGGTAATGAGCTGCAGGGCTCGGCATGCTCAAACTTTCTCTTTTAATTCCACAAACAGTTCCACTGGAAAAGTTGTGGAGCCAGAACAAGCACACACATTACGATCTGTACAGATTTCTCAAAACTGAACATGACTTCCTGTCGTTATCCTGCCTTATGTCCCAGCAGAGGCTCGTTGTGTTCTGTTGTTTACTCAGCAGGCGAACGGACGACGAACGCTGGAGCAAAAAAAAAAAACTTTATGGTTGTAAATAAAGATGACAATAATGTCATTCCAGCATGTCCTAGAGGAGACCGTGGGATCCACAAACGGCCATAATGCAGATAGTTCATCATGGCTAATGCTGAGGAAAAGGCCTGTGGGTTCAGGGTTTTGCAGCTTTATTTATGATGTGTACGGGAGATTGAACACAACACAGGGGCAATAAGCACAACCGAGGAACAGAACAGAGCTGGCAGGAAATGAAACATCAGTTTAATGGGTCGTGATAGGAACAGGAGTCACAAAACCCCAGAAAACAAAACAAAAAGTCACATTTATTAGGAGAAAAGCCACGGAATACTGAAAGTGGAAAGTTTTTTTATAAGATTTTTTTATGGAAGTGAGCGAATGCTTCAGTCTCAGTGGACCGTAATTATTTTCAGCCTGTCAACTCTGGGTTTTATTTATGTTTTAAAGTAATTGGGTTTTATTTAGTATACGTATATATTCAGTATATAATAATAGAGAAAAAAGAACTGTGTGTGTGTGTGTGTGTGTGTGTGTGTGTGTGTGTGTGTGTGTGTCACCGTCACTGCCCTGCCCTGATTTACTGTGATGATTTACTGTGATGATGCCCAACACATCACAGTAATTTATATTTATATTTATTAAAGAAAAGTTAAATTTAATGTCTGTGAAACAAATTAATTCCTAAATAAAAACTTCTGTCCTGAAAATGTCTGAGTTAGAGCTTTAAGTCTGACTGTTACAGCGCAGTGACACTTCGTGAGACTCCTTCATCCGTCCTTTATCCATCCGTCTGTTCAACACGTCCTTGTGAACGAGCGGTTACTATAGAAACAAAAACAGTGTAGAACGTCTTCATTAACACAAACCTCGTCCTCGCTGCTGTTATAGAAAATTAATCAACATCAGAACGCAGCTGCTGTTGCTCCATTCCTGACTTTATCTTCACACCTGTGTTCAGGTGAAACAAATCGATTCCTACAGCCGAAATGCACAAGTTTATTTTATTATTATTTTAAATATAAATTTCATCTCCAGCCAGAGAATAACTCCTATGGCACATATTGCCTTTTTTTTTCTTGGCAGAAGTGATTTTTTCCCTCCTCTACCTTCAGTTGTTCATATCATGTTTTTCATCAGTCACACTTCAAAGACCTCCACCTCCACATCACAGAGAAAATAAAGAAGGCAGTCGTGCTGCTGTTGGCGTCGTGGCTTATAGAGCTTCTCTCACCGTTATTACCCTGAACCCTCTCGAGTCTCCGATGTCATCTGTCTAACACAGTCGCATGCTATGAAAGGCAAATGTGAAATAATTTCAAGTGTGTTGTGTATCAGATCCATGAAGAGGAACAGAGCAATCGGCAGGAGTGCGGAACGCCGTCCGTCTGAAATATGACGCGGTTTGAAGTTTCAAGAGGTGGAAAAAGAGATGAAACACAAGAAAACAGGAGTGGAAAAGAAAAGAAAAAGAAAAAGAACCCATGCTTCATCTGCCTAAACAACCTTTATAATTCTATACCTATAAATCTAATCTAATCTGATCTAATCAGAAAAGCTTTTTATCACATTAAATACATTCTACATATGTATACCCGACACTGTCACTGACTGATTTCTTTCTTAGCTTTACTTCCTTTAATAAACTGCTCAGTTATAAATTCATTTCCTTCCTAATGTGGATTAATTTGTTTATCTGATTACGAGAGGAATAATATGTTGTGTTGTTCTGGTAAACGAGTCAGTGATAAACAGACCGTCACCACTCTGAGGTTCATTACTGTATCCTGACGTGTGTTATTCTTCTTGTACTACAGTGAATCAGCACACACTCACTTTATTCCACGTTCATGCAGGTATCTAATCAGCCAATCACGTGGCAGCAGTGCAGTGTAAAACATCATGAGATTTTTCACACACAACATTCTCTGGAGTTTACACAGTGTGGTGCAAAATAAAACAAAACCCCTCCACTTCTGCAGCATGAAGGTTTTCCCGCTTCACACTGACAGGACGAGCACAACGACGTCACCGTTCTTTACAGCCGTGGTGAGCAGAAAAACATCTCAACACATGGAACAGTGAGGTGGATGAGCTACAGCTACAGAAGACCACAGTGAATCAGGACCGCTGAAGAGCAGGTGATCGTTTTCAGAAGTTCTGAGATAGTTTGGAGCGAGTGATTCCATCTTTCTGAGTGATTTTATCTTCCTCTCAAATCTCTCTGAGACTGCAGCTCTTTGTGACATCCCTCGGAAAGAGAAAACATGTCCATATTTAACTTGAGTTAGCAGTAAAGGCACAACTGCCTCTTTCCATCACCTCCAATCACCTTCTTCATCACCTTCATCACTGTAAGTGATCACACGGCTGCTCCCGGGGCTATTAGTCACCAGATTGTCTGATTACGCTCCTGACAATCGGCAGAAAAGCGTCCCTCGTCGCTCGTTTGGACTTTAAAACCCAGCGTAAGTATATGACTTGTGTCTCTGGCTTTAATTGCAGCGAGAGTTCAGAGCTGCAGCAGCAGGTGCTTGTCTGAGTGCTCTGATTGCACACACACTTCCCATGATTCACACTGACGGCCTTTTAAAAGCAATTACGTGTCACAAAAATAAAAAGTGCATTCATCATGGAAACGGACAAATTCCCTGAGGGATGGAACGCCTCGCACCTCACCTCCTGACTGTGCCTTAAATAAGAGGAACAAGACGTCTTCATTACAGAGAATAAACAGAGAGACTCGCTGTGGTGGTGTGAAAGAGACATCAAAGGAAAACATCAAAGGATGGAAAAATATTAACGGAATTTCAGACCGGATTTCTGGATTCTTACCTCACCTTAACAGACGCAGCAGATTTTATGGAGGGTTTCAAATCCTAAACTAGGCTCCTGTCATTATTTATAGGATATTAATAAATACAGCATGAGATTTGGTTGGTCAGGTTGCTGTGGTGTAGGAGAAATAAAACACTCGGGGGTTGGAGAAGAATTTCACTATTTACGTAAATGATAAATGAGAAATTCCAAAGTTTAGGAAGTTCATTACTAATTGGAAATTGTGCTTTATAATTTAACTCTCACCAGTAAGAACATGGCACCATCTGGATGTCCTCATGGGTCAGATTTGTCCGTGAAATCCACAGACTGAATGACAGGAAGCTGAGAGAGCAGTGGACATGCAGCAGCCTCCGTCGCTAACGAGCACAAAGTAGCTAAAACTCTGAAAACACTGAAATTAAGAATGTAATTAAGAAGGAAGAGGAAGCAGCTGGGAGCGTTTACACTCTGCTCTCTGTGTAGAAGATTTCTCCATGGACTCCATCTGGCTGCTCCTCACCGCCTCACTCTGGGCCCTCAGGGACCTTCATGATCTTATACACAAGATCTGAAATGTAAGGGTGTGCTAATGGAGAGAAAAG
>JAOTRN010000046.1:3549987-3561439 GCA_028566695.1 Bagroides melapterus | reverse complement strand
ACAGACACACACAGACAGACAGACACACACACACAGACACACACACAGACACACACACACAGACATGGACACACAGACATGGACAGACAGACAGACACACACACAGACACACACACGTTAAGGAGAGCATTGTTGGTGGTCTCGTGTCACTCAGCATTACATTAGTAACAGACAGTAGACTGATTTTACCGCTCCCTTTCAGCCAGGATGAGTTTGGTGAGATAGGCGTGCAGCTCGTTCTCCTGGCTGATGCGCTTCTCCTCCATGCTGTTCCAGCGCTTCTTCTTAGCGTAACGCAGGGCACTGGGAATGTCATCGCCAAAGTTCAGACGCTGCTCTTTAGCCAGGTTATACGCTGTGGATAAACCACAGCAGCACAATGATTGTTTCTTGACATGTTTATGAGGACATTAGTAGAAAATATAAATTTAATAGAAAGATAAATCCACACCCTAATAGCTTGATGAAAGTTCACAGTACTTCTATTTAAAATGCATTCTATTATTATATTCTACTGCTGGGTGGAAAATAACTAATATATTAATAATATTTATAATAATATTACATCTATATCAAAGACTTTAAGAGTGTGTCTATACCTCTTTGTAGGTTTCCAATAGCCTCTTCATAGTTCTCCAGCTCCAGGTGACACTGACCCAGGAAAAAATGTGCTTTCACTGACTGGCTGTCGAGCTCCAGGGCAAGTTTACAGTCAGCCAGAGCCTTATCATACTGCTGCAGCTTCACATAGCACAGCGCTCTGTTAGTGTAGTACACTGCTACTGATGGGTTCCGGTTCTGCACACAAACAAACACACATCTCTCAGAATTTCCTACTACTGATTTTCGCTATAAAATATCTTCTTACAGAAAAGAGCACGATTCTGCAGGAAACGCAGAGCTACAGTGCCATCTAGTGAACAACTGGAAAGGTGATTGTCCGGACTAATAGCTTTATTTGTTGTACATATATTTACATATTTATCGGCACATTTTTCTACTGTTCCAATTGTGGTAGATGCTAAAGGACATTTCATTGCTATGTGTCTGTACTATACATTGACAAAGTTGTATCTATCTAAAAAAAATCAATTTAGTCCGTTATCAATAAAGTATCTATCTATAATGACAGAGATAACTACAGTACTCGAGTAATCACAGAGCTAACTGCCGTCCCAAAATAATCAGAGATAACTGCTATAGTAAAACACATTCTGTTTCACATAAATCAGAATCAGAACCAGAATCAGGTTTTATTCACAAGTATGTTTACACACACAATGTTTGTGCCTCTCAAGTACAGACAAACATAAAACACTTTACATATTAAGTACAAACATACTTTACATATGAAATAAGACCGGGGGAGATCCTGAGTATGTATCCATTGTGCATATAGTGTACATAAAGGATAGAGTGAAATGTTCTTTAACTTTAACTCTATATAAGTTAAAGAACCAATTGTATAAAACATTTTTAATTGATTATTTGCACTGGCCACTTTGCACATCCTTCATTAGTGTCATTCATGTTGCTATTTTTATTTCCTTTGTTTCTTATATTAATGCTTTTTTATTATTACTATGCACCAACACTCCAAGACAAATTCCTGTACATGTAGACTCTATAGTACCGGGAAATAAATCTGATTCTGATTTGTTCTCAAGTCTGACCTCAATCCTCTTACACACCATATTCCCTCTCTCTCTCTCTCACACACACACACACACACATACTCACGATAGCTTTGCTGTAGCAGGTGACGGCCTCCTGGTATTTCCTGCAGAGGAACAGGCGGTTGCCATGCTCTTTGAGCTCCTGAGCTGAGGAGCAGCTCTTCTCCGGGCTGCCTGCCATCTTCTCCACGGGCTCGGCACCGGCCGCCGCTTCCCCCTGCTGCTTCCCAATCCTGTTCCCCGTCTCTTCAGCTAACACACACAACACACAAGATACATGAGCGCATAACAAGCACGTTCATTCCACTCAGTTTTACAGCTGGCTGTTAACATGATGCTACGTTAGCTAAGTAGCTAGTTAGCTAGACGTTGGAAGGGTTGAAAAAAGACAACAGCGCACGTCATCGTTACAAATTCACCAAAAGCTTTATCAGCATAATCTTTACATTATGTCTCATCTAGAACAAGATCTAATACATAATGTATACGTATGATGGTTTAACAGTATGGGGAATTAGTATTAAATAATGAGCTACACGATGAGATGTAGAATTTACTCAGCTGATGAAACAGTTCCATTAACGCTGAATAAACAAGTCACAGTTAATATACGACTATTAAACACAATCTGTATGTAGTCTGTTGTCCAAACCGAGACGTACCGGTTGTAAATACAGCTCTCTCCACGACCGCCGCGCCTCCTGCCCCGGTTACACAGCCGAGCCACAGCTGGGAGCCTCAGCCGAATAACGATAAAGCTAAAGCTAACTCTAATGCTAACTCGCTCTGTTCCTACCCAAGTAAATTCCTCTATTTCTTTTCTCTACCTGTGGTTATATAATGACCAATCCCATTATGAGAAAAAAATATTCAAAAATGCTTCCATGTTTATCCAAAACTATAGAAATTCAGACATTATATGTCACCGTAAAACAATATCATCTTCCAGCTTGTTTTGGTTACATGACGTCGGGCGGCCATAACAGAAAACTGAGTTACGTAACGATACGTCGCCAAGACAGGACGTAAATGCGTCATCACGCACAAGACGTCGCCTCGTGAATGATTTTGTTGGACGATAAATCGACTATTTCGAATCACCAAAAAAAGAAAACTCCAGCTTTATTAAATATCAAAGAAACCAAATAATTGGTATTTAAAATCGCTTTAAAATCACTTCATTTTTCAAACTGTTTACCAAACTGTTAACGGTTTACCAAACGTTTAGAATCAAACTTTTGAATCATCACTTACCAAATGATCACATCACAGCTGTAGAGTACCATTTAATTATAAATGAAGCAGTAGTATTGTTCCCTACGTGAAAATCACTTCAACCGTCTCCATACCGAAACATCTCTGACAGATAAAAATGCAAAGCCATTCTTTTTTCAAGGCAGAAATAATGTTTAGCATTCCCCTATATTCCAATAAATGGTTAGCACTGTTTAGAATTCCCCTTTTTTCTAATAATGTATGTAATACAATAAATAGTTATATAGCCTAAAGCTTGCAAAATTAGCATCAGGCAGTTAATTCCATGTGAAAATCAAGCATGATGAAATAGCTGATGTGCTGCAGGGTTATTTCAGGGTAATTACAGAGCAAGTTTCTAGTACTTTTTAAAAATACAAAACAAACAGGAAAAAGAGAGACAAATAAGCTGCTTTAAAATCAGTTGACACACTTGGTATTATACATGCGTTCTTCAGAAACACTTGAACACAAAACTACACACAACAAGCTGGTGTTGATAAAATCCATTTAATAATGCGTTAGAGAGGGATGACAAGAATCAGAGCAGGTTTATAAAAGAAGAGGGAGTGAAATAAAGAGTAGAATTATGCACCATTATGAGTCCTACATTGTTAAGTTCATCACACTGATCTCTATCCTGCTCCTACAGGAGTGTGGGGTGTTTATCTCCACCTTGTGTTTGGGAAAACTCAGGCACACCCAACAGGCTGAATTCAGTAGCTGTTTTAAACCCCAAACAGAGTGTAAACACTACAAAGACCATAATGCACTAGGAAATATGGTGCAAGGCAGTGCTTTTCATTCCCACTGACAGGGATGTGGGGAGGAAAGAGCAGTGGACGCAGCACTGCACTCATCTGCGTATGAGTAAATCAAAACAAAAAAGCTTAGGGAAGAAAGAATATGTACGCATAGCCATGTGACACACAGTAGTTCCCATGGTAACTGTGCCAGAGGAGATGGGGGGTTAACAGCCCTCAGAGCTCTCCAGATTCTCTGTCCCCGGAGCGACGGGACTCCGCCCTCCCATTTAGACGGTCCCTTGAAGACCTGGAAGGGGGGGTGGAAGGAGAGGAAATAAATAAATAAATAAATAAATAAGCATGCGCACACGCGCGCACGCACACACACACACCAAGGTGTCCAGTGTCTACCTGTTGTGAGTGTGCTCTGTAAAAGTGCAAATGTACCTGTGTGAGTGTTCTCTGCGAGAATGCGAGTGAGATCTGGAGCGTGATCGATGTCTCCTGCGTCTCTCTCTGTCTCTGGATCGAGATCTTGACCTGCGTCTCTCCCTTGAGGAAGAGCGAGATCTCCTCCGTCTCCTTTCTCTCTCTCTTTCACGTTCACGATCACGAGAACGAGACCTACACACAAATGAACATATAAAAAGAAAAGTCTTTGACAGGTCCTTTTCAAGCTCAACAGAACTCAGACTATCAGATATTTAATTCACAAATGTGTGTAAAAAGCACAGAGATTAAACTCAAAGCGTGCATGTTTGTTTCTGACCTCCTGCGTTCCCGACTGCGTGATCTGGTCCTGCAAATACACAAAGAAAAAAAATCTGTTAGTTTTGCCATGAGAATCAGCCCTTTGTTTTTACACTCATCCTCACACATAAGTGGTGTTCCTCACCTCCTCCTCATCCTCTCTTCACGTTCTCTCTCCTCTCTCCTCTTCAGTCTCTCCTGGTTTCGCCGCTCCTGCTTATCCAGGACCGTTTTCTACAGACACACACAAACAAATCATCATACAAAGCTTGATAATGTTTTCCAGGTTGTGTACAGTTCACTTCACGCACCTTCAGCTGCTCCAGCTTTTCTCTGATCTGGATG
This sequence comes from Bagroides melapterus, assembly GCA_028566695.1. Classification (NCBI taxonomy): domain Eukaryota; kingdom Metazoa; phylum Chordata; class Actinopteri; order Siluriformes; family Bagridae; genus Bagroides; species Bagroides melapterus. The sequence goes on along the minus strand of JAOTRN010000046.1, from coordinate 3,556,668 downwards.
AAGCCCAGGTGCAGTTTCCCACCAAAATGGTCAGCAAGGCGACGATCGTTGTCATGGAGACCCAGATAGGCAGAGCATACCTCACACACACGGAGCTTCTGCTGTTGGAAACTGGAAGCAGGCATAGAGTTCCTGTATTCCTCCTGCAAGCACATGAACACACAATTACATACAGGTGAGCAGTTACAATCCAGTCTATAAATACACAGAAACCCTGTGTGTGTTTTGTGCTGACCTCAGCATCCTTCTTTTTAGTGCGCACTTTCTCCACTTCCTGTAGAACCTTCTGAGCTTCATCCACGTTTCCCTCAGCACCGAGCTGCTCTGCCTTTGCCAACAGTTTCCCAATCTCCTCATTCAGCTCATGCACCTTCTCCGCCTGTCACACACATACACAACACAACACAATCAAGTTTACTTAACATCCATGAACAGAACGTGACAAACTATTACACAAAGAGCATGAAGACCACCTAGAAAACAAATGTGTAAGACGTGATGGGTGACAAACTAACCTTGGCAGCGACCTCAGCACTAATCTCTTCCTGAGTTTCAGCAAGGCGTTTCTTCGCCAACTCTGTTCTGTGGTCGCAGTCAGCGATGAACGACTCCAGATGATCCACGGCCTGAACACAGAGCGAACAGACACATCAGAGAGCAGTCATTACACGACCTCAGTCATACAAACAGGATTGAGCACTCACATCCAGCTCGAAGAACAGATCTCTTTCTTTAGACGCAATCTCATAGTCGGCTCTCAGAGCTAGGTCATGGATCTTGGAACACTCACCCAGGTCCATACGCTGCAGAGAGAGGACCGGAATCTCAGTGTTATTATTAACAGGAAAGTTTATAGTACACAATATCAGGGTGCCAATACTTCCAGCGTATACTTACAGTGCCAGAAAGGATGTCATGTGGACAGCAGTTCAGCAGATGAGACTTACACACGCGCTCGTCCGTGAATTTCACCCGTTGTCGAGACTCGTCTCCTGTAACAGCAACACACACATGCAATGAGGGAAAACACACATGCACACCTGATCACGCCTCCCACACACTCACACCATTACACACTGCTAAACCTGGGGGACAGGGGCGGGGCCTCACTGCAGAGGGGATGATGGGAATTAACTGACTACTAAACGTTTCAGAATGAACCTCTTCACGGGGAGTCCTTGATGAGGTATTGATTTAAAATATATTTGTATTTACATAAATTGCAGAGATGAAGACTATCTGAGGTGAGGACAACCTGGTCATGGATCTGAGCTACACACCCTGGCTGAGTGGTGTGTTTAACTGAGGTAGTGGATGTGTATTTTGTATGTCCAACAGGCTCAAAATGGAAAGCAATATTTAACACACACAACATCGTTACCACGGACAATTTAAAACACTATGTTTCAAAGCTGTACAACCAGTTGTCTTTTAGATCCAGGGATCACACATACGCACCCACGTAGTTTCTGTACACCTTGAGGATTAAAAGCACCATCCACCACTAGAAGGCAGGCTGGAGCTGGCCGACAGGTTTCCATAGTGACCATTAAAACCATAAGAAACATAAATGAACTCTGATTCACTCTGAACGATGAAGCCCTCTGAATTCAAAAGCAATTACTGTTTTAGAAAATCTGGAAGATTAGCAGGTATACCATGTATGTACTCACACTGGTGTTTTTTTTTTAAACCACTTGCCATTGTGCATGCCAATATTTTTAATAAATAATTATAATAAAATCAATAAGGTAACATTTTATCTTATCTCGGTTTTTAGTGTGCACACAGGAGATGAAAGAATGTTCATGATAAACATGTTGTGCATGTTAAATATCGTACAGTATTGCGGATTGCATTTAGATGATTACCAGCTTCCACTCCTTCAGTGAAAAACATGGTGAAGGGAAGAAGGAAAAAAAACAAAAAACAAACTAAACATGAAAATAAGAGCATGAACTCAGAGTAAAGTGTTAGTTTTATACACACTGCGAGCTCGAGCGCTCTCTCTCTCTCTCTCTCTCTCTCCCATACTGTACCCGCCTGGTGCTCCAGCCCTTCGGTGGCCTTATTAAAGATTAAAAAGCTTTTCTTGATCAAACCTGCAATGAGGAAGTTGGGAATCATACACAAGAGTCAAAGTGCAGAGCGTCGGCGCAGGACTGCCTTGTTTTTTTTTGTTTTTTTTTTATTTTATTTAGTCCTTGTCAGTCAGCGTGTTATGTAGCGCAAATGGCGGTGGTGCACGTTAAAGCCCGCCTGCCTTTTGTTTTCATATTTGTTTACTGTGGCTGACAGAATAAGTTCTGGAAAAGCAAATATCATTGACTACCATTGCTGTGTGATTATATTTGGATCATAACAGCGTTAAAAATCATGTGTGACTCACGGCTCGATGAACATGAGGCTTTTCTGCAACTCCCGTGCAGATTGATGTAGGCTGGCAAAGATACACTGAACCTTAATGAATAGAATAAAGGGGCCACAATTGTTCAGTCTGCAGGAAACATGAATTCAGCTCAGCACTCATATACACACACACCACACACAGATACACACACACGTAAACTCTCTCTCTCTCTCTCTTTGTGGCAGTGGAGGCCCTCAGCTCGATTCACACTTCAGTTTAACTCACTCCCATTGGCCACTATTCATGGCTGAGGCTGCACTCATCATCATCATCACTTCCTAAAGCACGATTTCCTCTGAAATGCCATTTAACGGTCATAAAACCAATCGATTAAAGTCTCAGACTGAGAGTGCTGCTATGACTCTCATCTACAATCCACCAATAGGAGGATAGCAAAATCGCAGAACAGCTATAAATACAGTAATGGAAAAAAACAGACAGACAATATCCTACTGTCTACTGTGAAAGACTGAGCGTGTAGGTTGTGTGAGCTTGTTTTCTGTACAAGATGATTATCCCAATCACGCTGACCGATGATGCAAAGGAGCGTAATGTTCTTTAATCTCTACTGTTAGAGGATGTTGGTCATGTCAGATTAAACCTGTGCAGTAAACACACTGGGATCATAGACTACATCTGGAAAGTGGCATTCTTTGGGGATTCAATATACTCTTTAAGAAGTGCACATCATACTAATCGAAGTTACTAATAATCTGATATTACTCAAGTACTGTTTTGAACTGCCTAATATCACATTACATACAGTTTTATTAACCAGACTGATAAAGCATCATCAGTTTTATGTACAGTAGCCACACTTGTACAGTATTAATTTACATGTTTTTTGTTTAATAAAATATAACAATTACATCCAAAAAAAAAAACAAGCAAATGCATTTCTGTATTTTAAAATGAATTATTCTCCTAATTTCAGGAGAATCATTTTCTTCACGTTTGACTGCCAAATTAATTAACTATATATGAGACAAGAATTTAATTTAAATACCATAACCTGGTATTGTGTTAAAAAAGGTAACTTTATAAATTTTATATAAACATTTAACGTGGAAAAGAATCTGAATTTCAATAATTTAAATGTTTTATGATGAGATAAGATCGAACAGCTTATACTAAGGCTATTGTTCAGTTAGCTTAGCATAGACGCTCTTGTGCGTCCGTTTTCTGACGGGATTTTGAACGTTTGCTTTGTTTTCGTAAAGCTAAAACACTTTTAGTACTTCTAACTCCATTATACCACTCCAGATGTTTTTAGTGAAAAAGTAAAAATGCATCCATAGAAATATCAGTCAAATAGTGAGTTAAAGAAACGGTGATAAAATCTCGTGTGTAATATCGCGATATTTCAGTGTATGAACAGAGATTACACCATTGTTTATTCTATACAGCTCTAACGCTAACAAACGGCAATAATTAAACTGTTTTCTGGTTGAAATAAATATACATGGTAATATAATATTGTAAATACATACAGTATGATGTAATATTAGACGTTTGGACTTTTGTATAAATTTGTTACCGTATCCCCGCAATAGGCCTAACTGGGCGATTATTTTAGCATTAGCAAACGACATAAACAACTTGTAGCTCAAATCAATAGGATGTTAGGGATGTAACCATTAAATGGCCGCATTTCGAGAGGAAAATCGTGTCATGTTAATGTCCGTCGTTTAACAGTGAAATGTATATAAAGACAATAAACATGGAAGCATAATGAGCGGGTTTCACCTCTTTCCAGCCTTTCTGAATGCTAATGCTAAAGCTAGCTGGTTACTCACCGTCCCTCGCCGTTCCCATCAACTGGTCAAGCAGCGCTCTCATTTGAGCCTGAGCCGACATCTTTCCACCGATTAAACTACCTCGCGCGCTACTTCGTTTATAACATAAAGAATATAGACTTTAAATGACGATCGTGTAAAATAAAATGAATAGTAGTATGTATACTTTTTTTTAAATAATCGTTTGCTATCGGGGGGAATATGGCCCCTTCAGCACCGCTGCCGTCTCTTCCTCTAGCGTCCGCTCGGGTGCCGTCACGCCTCCGTACGGCCAATGAAAACGTGACACGTCATCTTAAAACAACAGCGCGACAAAAAGAGCCACGTGACTTTGTGTCACGGTTCGCGTTTACAAATGATCATGACTTTTTTTTAATGTATGTATTTCTCCCTTATTTCCATAATCATTTAATGAACAAAAAAAACTGAAACCTTAATGATTAAAAGCTTTATTGAAATGTCATGCACAATATTTACATTATTTTTATAACACCTGTTGCATTTTTTTATGTAATAAATGTAATAAAAATAGCATCTGAACAACATCCCCATTTACATTTATACAGCACTTTCTTAGAAATTTAATGTCTTACATGTATTTCTTACATGTTCATCGCACGCTAAAGTCTGGCTTTAACTATGCGGTGTTTCCTGTATAAGTGCGTGCTGTTTATCTGAAATCCTCTGCGGAGAACATGCCCTTATCCCTACGCAGGAACGAGTCTCTGGAGGCATCGTACGGGTGTTCTTTAGAGGGTATCTCCAGCACAGCGGGGATGGACTGCACATGGGCGTCTATTACGTGTCGGATCATCTCGGCGATGAACTGGTTGATGAGGATGATTCCGATATCACTGCGAGCCAGGAAGCTCTTAAACATCTCTATCTCTGCGATGCTGGTGTCCTTCTCCACCACCAGGAAATTGGGTTTGTGGTGTACGTTCAGTTCTCCGACTTCTCCCAGCAGCACCCCGATGCAGGTATCCTCATCCCCCAGCACTGCGATCAGTTTACCATGACCTGCTATGACTGTTCAATTACAATATTCATTAAAACTATAAACTGAAAGGCCGAGCTGCTGTGTCCCTCTGTCGTGGCTGAGGAGCAGGTGATTAGTCATGTGACGGATTTACGTCCCCTCACTGACCGGTGACGTGGAAGACCAGGACTGTTTATTAATTACACCAAAAACTATATGTAAAAAACATTTTTCCAACAGGCTCTTACAAATTTCTTTTCCTCCTATAATGTCAAAAAGAGGCACATCACCATAACAATGAAGTCAAAATTGTATTATTTTGGTTAGATAAGGGGATTTGGTCCTTAAACAAAGTTTGTTCTACATGTGATTTGTAAAGAAAGAGGTTTAATGTTTACTATAATCAAAGTCAAACATAATCAAACATAACATCCAGCTTGAACAGTGCACATATAACATGCTTCAAATTTAGAGTATGGGTAAAAAAAAAAACCCAATACTTTCCCTGATATATACTGATACTTCAAATTTAAGCAGTTTCCGATTACTACAGACACAATTCATCAATCTCACCTATGAAGTATAAAACAGTGAATGTAAAATTTTATATTTGTAATTATACAAATTATGAAATCGTACAATTTAAAAATACTTTGATAAGTATAAGACAATGTGTTCATGTGTTGACGCTGTGGTGTCAGGGCCAAATACGAAACGCGTGTTATTTGTCCTGTTTGTTCTCCCGTACTCTGTCGCTGTGGTTGTTTACATTGAGTCGGCTCAATTGAACATTAAGAACTAATTCCTTCGTCTCCAAACAGGTACCGTTGTTTTTAATGTACATTTTTGTCTGTCGATCATTTAAATTGTTCAGTGAAATCTTTTCATTGTCTTCAAAATATCATTGTACTTCGGTTGAAGATTTAAATGAATTGTCTCTACAGAAATGCGAGTCGACTCCCATCGTCTAAAAGAGTCGACTCCTTCACGAACGACGCGTGAGGGTTGTGTCGTTGAAAGCCGTTGTGACACAGCGTTGTGTTTTGACACTTTCACAGAGATGACCTGAAATTCTTACTGTTGGAGGATTAAAACACTAAAAGTGAGTATTATCCCTTCTTACAGTGTTGTTTAGAGAGTAAAAGATTGGTGAAGTTAAAGTGTGTGTGTGTGTGTGTGTGTGTGTGTGTGTTGTGTTGTGTTGTGTGTGTGCGCGCGCGTGCGCGCTAACAGGCTAAAGCAAGCAGAAGTTTGACACCAGATCAGATTGCTGTTGGTTTTTCTGATATGTTTCGTTTATATCAGTCAATGATGTGTGTTTAAACTTGTGTTAGTGATAGTGTTCAGTTATTATTAGTCAGTATTACAGTGTCATGTGTCCAGGCTTACCTCATTTTAACAATTCTATACAACATACTCATTATTATTATTATTATTATTATTATTATTATTATTATTATTATTATTATTAATGCAGTAGTATCAGTGTTACAGCT
>JAOTRN010000046.1:3522242-3534626 GCA_028566695.1 Bagroides melapterus | reverse complement strand
CACACACATACACACACACTCATTGCATTTGTAGACTTGTACAATACATGCAAAAAATATTTATTTGCATAGGAGATGATGATGATGATGATGATGATGATGATGATGAAGATGATGATGTTTGGGGACAGTGCAGGTGAAGATGATGATGTTTGGGGACAGTGCAGGTGAAGATGATGATGATGTTTGGGGACAGTGCAGGTGAAGATGATGATGATGTTTGGGGACAGTGCAGGTGAAGATGATGATGATGTTTGGGGACAGTGCAGGTCACTCACTTTAACCTGGTTGAGGCTGAGTAGGAGCCTTTCAGCAGGTTCTGATTCTGAGTGAGACTTTACACCCAGGACCTTACACACGTCTCTTCCCATCTAAAACAGATGAATAAAATTGTCACATTTGCTAGTGGACATCTTATTTTAAATTATTAACGTCACTTTTGTTCTTGTTTATAATGTTATATAATTATGTCCAAGACCTAAAGATGAACCGTAATGGCAAGTGGGCCTCATTAATCACAATATGAATGAACTTATCTTTAAATAATTTAGATAAAAGCGTAAAGTTTAGTTCACTGTGGAAATCATTTGTATCTTACATTTCTCTCCAGGGTTTATCAGGACTGCCCTATGAGGAGACTCACTAATGTGAAGCCAAACATTCGGGTGTTATCTATGAAGAGTTACTACACAAATTACACTGTCAAGATTAAAGAGTAGTTTTTATTTCAGATACACACCAATTTAATGATACCTTACACACACACACACACATTACCTCCATGTCTACACTCTCATATGGCTCAAAATCGTCTGAGTATTGATTTCCTGGACATATCTTCACACATCCCCCACTCTCTGTGCGGATTTGTATTGATTTCTGCAGAGGACACAACAGAGATCTTTAATCTGAGATGTTCTACATGGTCACTTCCTCATGCTCATAAACAAAACCTCTACAATTTACACTCAGGTGAGTCATCAAACAGAATGTTACCATATTATTAGAGTTGTAGTGATGTCTTTCTGTGATGTTGTAACCTGTAACATATGTTTCTATTGACAGTGTGTGTGTGTGTGTGCGCGCGCGTGTGTGTGTGCGTATACCTGAACCCATTCTCTACGATGTGCTCTCTCAGGTGCTGTGTGACTCCTTGGGATGTGATGAGTCACAGAGTCTCCATACGTATTCTCTGTACTTCTTCCATGAGTATCTACACACACACACACACACACACACACACACATACACACACACATATATATATACATACACATACATATTGTGTGTTTAGATAGTTCATTTTTTCCTAGCATCTGTAAATGCAAAAAAATGTGTGTGTGTGTGTGTGTGTGTGTGTGTGTACCTGCAGTGTGTGTATGTCTATGACTGGCTCTCTGACTACCTTTAGCATTAGTCAGATTAGCATTAGCTCCATTGATGTAGATGCAGAATCCCTGTTCCAACTGTTTTAGCTCCAGCTGCTTTGGGTCCTTCACCTGCAGCTTCCTCAGAGCTCTGAGACACACACACGTTATACACACAAGCTCTCTAATGTTACACACTCACTTATACATACACATTACACACACACACACACACACACACCTGCACATTGAGCAGAGGAAGACTGATATCACAGCTCACAATCATTAACAAGTGTGTAAACGGATATAAAATAGCAGGTTTTGTTTTACACCTGAACTGCGCTTGTCATTTGACCCTTCTTTGTGTTTGTGTGTGTGTGTGTGTGTGTGTGTGTGTGTGTGTGTGTGTCTGTCTGTCTTCACCTGTTCCTCTTTTGCAGGCTGATTAAATATTCATCCAGTTGCTCTTTAGCAGATGGCTGTTTTGCTGCATCCTACACACACACACACACACACACACACATACACACACACACACAGATTTCATTATGTCATTCATACTACTCTGATGGAAAGGAAAGGAAACCTTTCAGGAAAAGTTTCCTGAAAGGAAACCAAACATTAACCAGTTTAATGAAAATTTATTTTGAAACATTAAATAGACTTACATGATGAAAATCTGTCAAAACTATTGACTTTTACTGTGCTGTTAATTCCTCTTTTTAAGTTATTGCTTTTATATCTCCTTTCGTATTTTTCTTTTTTCTTTCCTTTTATGTTGTTACTGTTTAAGATTTTAATACTATTATTTTTATACTTAATATTATTATTTTTATATAATTTTTTATTTAATACCATTATTTTTATAATAATATTGTCACTGTATTTCTATGTTATTTGTTATTATTTGTTCTTTATAACTCGGACTACAGGAAGGTTTGCTTCTGAAGTCAAAGTATTTCTCCGCGATCACACAGCACAGATCTTCATTTCCTCTCACAGGGAAAATGAGAAAACCATGTGAAGAACTAAACACGTCATTAACACTAGCCTGAAACTCAAACCTGATTAATTTTGAGCTCTATAGCTCTGAGCTCTACAGAATGTTTTTATTCTATTTTTTCACAAGCTTGTTTTTAGCTTGAGAAAGCTGCTTGATTTGAATTCTGTGTGTGATATCAGTTAAGCTCACATTGCTAATTATTGAGATAATTATTTTCCTCTGGTATTGCATGTTTCCTGGTGTTTTATTGCTCTTATATTCCTTTTCTCTCTCACTTATGTTATAGTAGCTATAAAGAGTCATTCATTTCTTTCTCTAGCAGTTAACAGGACAAAAGTAACCAGATCTCACAGCTGTAAACTGGTCTGGGTTCTTCATGTAAAGTTAAAACCAGATGAAGGAAACGGTGGAGAACTCTTCTGAAACATGAGAAACCCACGCAGGGGAATGAACACCAGCATGAACACCTCTGTTCTGTTGAAAAATAAAATAAACTGTCTCTAAACTGAAGAGAGAAAAGACTCTCCCTGTAGAAAGGCTGAAGAGCACAGATGAGAGAAAGGTTAGAAATGAAAAGAAGAAGAAAAATATATATTTAAAAAGAGAGTGGAAAAAAAACAGGGGAAAAGATTCTTACAGAAAGCCTGCTGGTCCGTTAACTAGAGCCTCCACAGGACAGCGAGCTCTGCTGGAGACGGAAGAGACAGACAGGAAGACAAGAGAAAAAAAAGACAGAAAGAAAGAGGAAAAAGGAAAGAAGTGTTTAATGAGAGACACAACTGGAAAGCTGTAAGGCTGAAACCAGATGGTGTTCTCTCTCACTTAGGTTATATAAACTGACGAGAGAGAGAGAGAGAGAGAGAGAGAGAGAGAGAGAGAGAGAGAGAGAGAGATAGTAATGCTACTGATTTAAAGTCTATCTCTTACAGTCACGTAATTTGACTCAATAATTATGTTCTAAGGGCCTTGCTCAGGGGCCCAACAGAGGCTGCTTTGTGGACCTGGGGTTTGAACTCATAACCTTCTAAACAGTAGTCCAACACCTTAAACACTAAGCTACACATCCCAAATAACAGTTGACCAATTTGGCTCACAAAGCAGCTCATTATCCTGTTTAAGGGGAAAATGACAACAATCTTTACAAAACTTGTAATGAAATGATAACTGAAATCATCCAGGAAGTCTTATTCTTTACACTGCATTTAATAACTGAATATAAATATAGACACAGTACTGTGCAAAAGTTTTAGACAGGTGCTGCATTTTTTATACCTGCCTAAAATTTATGCAGGTATAAAAAAGATTGTGCACAAAACTGTGTAGCTAGCTAGACAGACAGACAGACAGACAGACAGACAGACAGATAGACAGACAGACAGATAGATAGATAGATAGATAGATAGATAGATAGATAGATAGATAGATAAATGAGGTGTAATGATTCATTAATTTTTTTTCACTACAGGATGGAGATGCATACACAACAAATAAAAATCAAATCAAATCTCTTTATTGTCATTTATTGACATCGATCTTGAAACATGGAGTTTTGAATCGTGAATCGTATGTTCCTGTTGATAGTTGATTGAAGATGATGGAAACAGATGAATCACGATTATATAAAGATGCAAAATGTTAAAAAAAAAAAAAAGTAAACTCTAAATTAGTAGAATCTGAGTAGTCACGTGCTCCCTCACTACAGTGACGCAGGTGATTATGGCCAATTAGTGCCGTTTGCTCTCTTTCGCTTACGCTCTGTGCATTATGGAGGGGAACAAAGAGAGGTTAATATGAGAGATTGAGAGATTGACAAGTGCATGGCAGTATGAAGTCATTGTAAATGCGAGTTAAATTATTTTGGAAATACAACAAATCTTAGCAGCCATCTCCGCAGACGCCATGTCATTAAGATAGAAATACCTGCAGCTGCACCTACGGTAGCTAGTGTTTCAGGGTCGGATTTGAGAAGTCCTAACCTCTTTGGTCAAGTCTTCCCGAAAACTCCAATCGTGCTAAATCTATAACTTTATCTATTGTAAGATTTATTTGCAAATACGTGTGCCCCTAGTGTTGTGGAAAACACCAGTTTCCGAGATAAACTCGGAAGTTCCTGATAAACACTTTAGAACCACAATACAAAATTCCCAGCCACAGTGTTTGCATGAAAAATAAATAGTTTGTTAAACTCTCTTGCTGCATTATCTACCACATTTTAACTGCACTATATGTGATATTACTGTGAGTTGCACGTGTATTTTTGGTTTCTGCACTTTGCAGTATTTCTTAAATGTTCAGGAAATGTATGCAACGTTTACAATATAATAATATTATATTATATTATGTTTGCAATGTTTACAATATAATAATTTATAACAATAAAAATCGAAATTTATTGTAAATCAGATCAAATTAAATCGTTCTGAATAAGCAAAAATCGTTCTCGAATCGAATCTAAAAGCTATGAATCGTAATTTGAATCGATTCACTGTCTACCCAAAGACTGACAGCACTGATGGATATTAAATGATCGCAAAATGAGCACCAAAGCATTTCAGACGTGCACTGGGCTAAAATAAAATTTGGGCTAAAATAAAATTAATTAGCTACCTCAGGTTAGCCGACTAAAATACTGTAGGAGTGTGCGTCTGCTAGTTTGTGTATATCGAGCTGATGATGATGATGATAACTGACTACACGCTCATACTGAATGATGGTGTTTATACACGGGTTAATCTCACCTCTCTGTCCACCCCGGGTTTCCAGCGAGAGTTTCGATCACTCGCCCCTGCGCTCCAGAGCACACACATACGGAAGAAAAAAGGCATTCATTAGCTTTTACATGTTACGGCTTTATTCATCTTTGCTAATATTCCAACATATAACACTTCCGCAGCTCAGAACAGCTGTGAAAGAGATGTTAGTTGTAAATGTTGAAAGCTCCGGGGGCGCGCGCTCCCCTTTCCCGCATGGGGGGACACTATACACCGCGGCTCAGGTTTGGGCCTAATTAGCAAACACAGCTACACATTTTCCCCAAACGGACTTTACAAAGCGGGCCTTGAGTTTAGATTCATATAAAAAATATTATATAAATGAAATTTGTAAAATAAAAAAAATATAAATCTTGCAGAGCGACTGATTCAGTGAACACGACAACCTTATTCTTACTGGCCTCTTCGCTTATAGCCGTATTGCGTTAACTCAAAACTAGCACTTATTTAAATGCATAGATAAATGGTCACGTATTTTGAGTTTATTATATGTGTATAATAATAATGTCATATGTAAGCTCTCTTTACTAATGAATCCATTAACTCACAGTCCATGACAAGAGTTTATCCGGAACGCCGCTTCGCGCTAGCAGCCGAGTTCATATTTACTAATAGTCTGTTGTTGACAGCTGGACTTGGTAACCACGGAAACCAGCTGACTAATCACAGAGCGCCTCACGTCTCTGTAAGTGTGGATTGGAAAGTAGTGAAGAGCGCTGACCAATCACAGAGCGCAGCCGTTCTCGTAACCGTGGCAACTCCGCACCAATCACACAGCGCTGTATCTCTCACTTTGTGTGGATTGGTGAATAAGGAAAACGATTGTCCATTCACAGAGCGCAGTACCTCAGAGCCGACCCGCGCGTGCTTTTCACTCAGGCTGCAGCTGGGAACCGTGGCAACGCGAGAGATAATCACATCGAGGTGCCTCTTACACTTACTCTGCACTGCTGTACAGGGAATCCGGGGGACCAATCAGATAGCGCAGCTACTCTCAGTCCCGCGTGCTTCTCCTCACTGACCTGAACTGGTCACCAGGGCGGCTTTGTCATCAAGGAAACACATTAACCAATCACACATCAGACTCTCCTCTTGACCACGCCCTCTCTTCTGGAGACTATCATGCTTTTGTTAAGATCTCAATTATGCGCAAGAAATCTTGAAAAAACAATAAACCACATGAATAAACAAAGAAAAACAAAATTAATAAATAAATGGAGTTGACACTTTGTGTGGTCCACTGCCCAAAATCACACGTTTTATTAGTTATAAATTGTCGCATCTTTATATAAAACCAGACAAAATTAAGATGAAATGAAATCACTGCAAGGGAAAAACTGTAAACCGCAAAAATCAGAGCAGATACGGTAACCTTCAACTGCAAATAAACCTGCATTAAATTCCAGAGAAGTGAGGGGAAAGAGAGAGAGAGAGAGAGAGATGGGGAAAGGAGAGAAGGAGAAAGATGCTGTGTGCTGGAGTTAACCATTAAAGCCCTGCCATGATCTCTCTCTCATCCTGACATCATTTTGTAAATATTGAAGATTTCCCTTCTTTTATAAGCAATAAAAGGTCAAAGGTCACACTGTTGCCATGGCGCCAAATGTCTGGGACATGTCTGATCCTCAGTGTGGCGCAAAAATAGTTAAGAACAGTTTTTAAAAATACCGCAAAAAATTTAAAGAAATAAAAACAATAACTTAAATAGAGGTGCTAAAAAACACAATTTAGTTTTTCTGGAGCCCTTTCAATAAACTCAGGGGGAGTAGAAGGATGTCCGTTACTTTTAGAGTGAAGCCTAAAAATATAAAATGACCATCGGCATCATCAGATCATCACAGATACAGTAAGGGATCTGAGTATAATACTCTTCACATCTATCCCAGTGCTTCACAGTTTCCCATCATGCCGTGCTGCGCTATGCCGAGCTGTGCTTGGGGCCCATGCTGGGTGGTTATCAGTTCTTGCCCATGTTTTCCCATCATGCTGCACTCTCAGGGACTCTGTGTTCTCCTTAATGCTCCCAGCCCAGTGTTTCATTCCCCTCATGCCATGGGCTCAGACTCAGCGGTGAATTCCGTGTTCCCACCCTCTCCCTCTGTCTCTTGCTGCTCCTGTTCCCTCCTGCGCCGGTCGTTCTCCCATTCCACAAAGGAGTCAAAGAGGCTGGGCCAGGCCTCATCCTCACTGTAGTTGCTTAAGTCAGACCCGACGCTCTGTGTGAAGTTGAGGAACATGTTCCAGGTGTCACGCGAGATGCCACGCACGCCACATGGGTTCTCCGACAGAAAGTGGAGCCAGCGATCAAGCACGGGCGGCATGTCCAGTGTGAACACCAGCCTCCAGAGGGCAATGGCAATGCAGCGCTGCAGCGAACGCTGGCCCTCACCGCAGTCCAGCCCAAACTGGAACGTGAAGCGATACAGGTCCTTAAAGTTCTCCTCAGAGCGACACTCGTCTAACATGGCAGAGAAACGGTGAGAGATCCCCTGCACAGAGTCGGCACGAATCGCCTTACAGCCCTCCACAAACTCATGTCTAGAGACGGAGAGTGAGTGACAAAGAAGAAGAAAGAAAGTTAGTTAAAATAACTTTCACCACAAAACATTATGTAAAAAACAAAAACTGGAAACGAAATTTAATGTTCAGGGGAGGTGTTAGCAATGCTGTGCTTTAATATAATAAAAATCTGTGCTTTTTTCCTCACACACACGTATGTTTTGATTTCTTACCTTGTGAACTTGCACATGGTTGCAGCCTGAAACTTCCAGGCCAGCACCAGGACCTTGAACTCGGCTGGGTCCACGTGCAAGTCATTACAAAAACGCTCCATTCCTTCTTCCAAAATGGCATCCTCGTGCTCGTCCTTATAACGCATAAACATCTCCTCTATCCGAGCCAGTGAAAGCACCTCCCCATCTTGTGAAGTCTCTTCCCTCCTCACATCAGAAAGGGGCGTGGTCATAGAGGTGTCTGTGGTAACCTCTGGTGATTTGGTGCCGTTGACATCAGCAGGAAATTTGGCCTCCTCTCTGGGCCCACCTCCTCCACTTCCTTTTTTGCCATGGGACTTCCCAGCATCCTTTTCACCACTTTTGCTGCCCAGAGAGGATGTGGGGTTCTTACATTTATTCACACACTGGCCCATGGTGTCCTCACGCTCCCTGTCCTGCTGTCTCTCTCTTCCTCTATCACGCCTTCTCCTTCCTGACTCTCCTCCTCAGGCCCGGTCAGCTCAGGCAAAACGCCACCTGACAGCAGTCACCATGCCCTGAAGAATATGAAGAAAACGAGTCAGTCACTGTGTTTGATAAAATCAGAATCAGTCAACATACTGTACTGAATCAGAACCAGGCACTGTGCACTCATTAATCAGAATCACTGTACCCTACTTATTCAGAATCACTTGCTGTGTTAAATATGAACCAGACAGCATGCTAGCAAAATTCTAAAGTACAAAAGTTGTCATGTCTTGGCCTACTGAATAAGAGCAGTGTTTAGGTTAATTTAAGTTATATCTGATTCATCTCCAACAAAATCTAAACTCAAAAGTCTGTCCTTGCCAACGGGTCTACCTGTCTCTAGTTTATTCTGATCGGCCCACCTTCAAGCAGTAGCAATAATACAGACCTATGGCACAGCTCTATACTATAAATAACCACAGAAGTGTACTTGAGCAGTCACTGTCAGATTAGTGTTAAATCACACATAAGTGATGTCATTATGAGAATGAGTCACTGGGCGGGGTCGGCGGTGTGGCTGAATAACGATTCGCACATAGCCATGACTGGTGGTTAGATGCGTATTGTGCAATAGCAACACTCCCACTGGTGTTTCAACACTCCAGCACGGCTGAGTCAAAGGCAATGAGTTTGGCTAGATTCCTGAAACCATTTCTCTACTCTGTGGAACTTCATCAGCTCTGCTGAGAAACAAGCACAGAGACATCTCATTACTACAGAACCACAAGCCAATGAATCATCCTGCAGTGCATTAACACAACTAACAAAGTCATGGCCCTTAACACAACATCAGAGTTAGATTAATCAGCATACATTAAAGAATCAGAGACACGTGTCCTGTTTGATCAGTGGCAAGTGGACAGGGTCAAAATGTCTTAAACATGCACTGTGATCTGATCAGTCAAACTACATTCAGAGGAGGTCTGGGACACACAGCCACATCACATTTGTAGTATGAAAACACACACACACAAAAAAAAACGTAATGACATACAGAAGAGCCGTCAGAATAAAAATAAGGTAGAAGTCGACTCTTTAGGTATAAATGCTATATGTATTAAAGGTTTTTCCTTGTGGTTAAACCGTATGTGTTAAACTTCACCTGTGTTTAATGGTGTAGGTCATATGACAGTGTCAACATGGAGGATGTTCAGATTGTGTTCATATTACACAGATACGGATCAGTGTGTGCTGTAATAACAGAAGGTACTGACTCAAAGGCAGAGTGTACTAACACACCAAGTGAAATTCATATTCCATCTCTAGAGATTTCAGACTGAATTAAGGACTAACACAGTCATCACACAAAGTGGAATCAGATTCCAATCATACAACAACAAATCAAAATCACATCCACTCGAATCATTTGACTCTAGAGTCAGAATCAGTCACCACAGCCTAATCAATTCAGTTCAATTTCATTTGTATAGTGATTAAAATAAACATTGACACGAAGGAGCTTTAAAGAAATAAAAGCCTTAGAACATACAATTTTAAATTATAAATTTGTCCCTAAAGACCAGGCCTGAGATGACACTGGTGAGGAAAAACTCCATAAGACAATCTGAGAGGATTCATAAGGGAACATCTGGGTGACATGGGGTAGTGCGAGTATTCAGACAAACTGAATGCTCCAATCAAGTGACTCACCTGAGCGTCGGGGCTGAGGACAGTGGTGTCATCTGAGACAGGCCCATCGCCCATAAGTCAGCATCCGTTAGCCTGAGAGACAAAAAGCCCAGAGATTTAACCTCATCACCCTCACATGTACACTACAGTAATGAACAAGGATCTTGAAAGCTGCATTCTGATTGGCTCTCTGCACTTCAGTGTAGTGATTTGTGAAGCACAAAAGCTTTTGAACAACTCAAATCAAGACTTTAAAGACAGGAAAAAAGTTCGCTGGGTCTTATCTCATTTTTTTTTATTGTATCTATAATGTAAAATTCCACTAATATATAAATTTTATTTTCATAAAAACATTTCTGGAGCACCGAGTAGTCCAGAGGCATAAACACTAGATTGGACTGGAGTCATGGCTATTTAAACAGCCTGCTAAACAGGCCTGTAACGATCAGACGAGCTGGACCAAAGAATGGACTTAAATAAAAGTAACAACCATTAAATATTAATGAATATTAATGAATATTAATAAATGGTATTAATGAAAAACTTGATGTGCAAAAAAGTTCTCTCTAAAATAATTCAGTAGTCCTGCTATGTGATTTGTCCGATACTTTCTTCTATACATCATCATTGTCATCATCATCAGTGAATAAAAATTAGGTCCAATCTAGATAGATTCTGAACAAAACGATTTACATACAAATGACCTGAAGGAGAGTAAATCAAGCTGAGCTGTATCACAACTGAAATCATGTCCTCTGTGCAGTTCCACAGTCAACAGGTCTGACAGAGCAGGGCATCGGATATAATTCAGAAAACTTAATTATTCTGAAGATAAAAGATAAATAAGTTTGCAAATCAAAACCCACAGCCTCACACTGGTATCGTGGTACTATGTTTCTTTCAGCTGTTCTACGTTCTACATTTCTAGCCTCCACAATCTAAAAATCCTTCACTTTCTAACGGGTGAGTTTTATTAACTTCACCCTGTCCTATAATATCAATATATAACAACAATATCAATAATAATAAGGGGGAAAGGTATTAGTGCGTTTATGTTAAAAAAATCATAAAGTCGTCTGGTTGGTGACACAGCAGACATTACGAAACGCTCTTTCAGAGTACCTCGCAATAACGAAATTCCCCACTCTCACATCCTGCAGCTCTGAGCTGTGTGTAGAAGTGTGTGTGCGCGCGCATGCGCGAGCTCGAGGGAAAAGTCTGTGACGAGTTACTCTGTCAATCACATGATCTCTCTCACAGAATAACGTGACACCGTTGCTAAGTTGAACACACAACGTGTTTGTTTATCTGTTAGTTTACTCTGTGATGATGTAACAACACTCATTTACTAGGTGGGTTAATCAGCATGCAGAGATAAAGCGTATTTGTGAAGACAGAAGATCACACAGCTCAGAGCTGAATGTTCCCAGTGAGTGCTGCAACAATCTCCTTCATTTCACTCAGTGTGGATTACTGCACTAATCAGTCTGTCTTATATTATGACATGCTGTTACACTACGATATCTAACACGTATCGTCCACATCAGTTGGGTTTCGGGTAAAAATGGTGACCGTGAGCAGCACGTCAGAAACGTCACGGCTGCATCACCCGCCCTCCTTGTTGATATACTCAGAAACATTGTCATCCTCTGTAAGTGTGTGTTTAATACTGACTACAGCACTGAGAAGGATGTGTGTGTGTTTAATGAAACTTTGTTTAGCTGTAATGAGGGACACCTCAGTCTGGGCATGTCAGGGCAAAACACCACACAAACATGCACACACAAGCACACACACACACACACAAGCAAAACACACACGTGCAACAGACACAAATTACATTCACGTGTACGTAGATGGACATAGACAGATGCATACAAACACACACAAGCAAACACAGATACACACATGCTCACAACCATATACACACAGACACACAAATACACACAGGTGCAGACATACAAATACAGTGTAGACAAAGATACTCACAAATGTGCAGACACAATCTCATTCAGAGACATACTCGCACAATCAGATACACAGACACATGCTAACACACACAATCATCACCTGTTTAAGAGAATGTAAAAGTCTGAAAGCATTTAGGTGTGTAAAATCTATCAGATTGTGCTGAAGTGGAAATAAAACGGAACTGTTTTACACACATTGTATAAACACTCCACTCAGTGCAGTGTGTGTGTGTGTTGAACCATTTACTTGGTGGAGTGCATGTTAGACACTTTCAAAGCCAAAGTGCACATATAAAAGTAAATAAACACCACACACTCACTCACTCACACACACACACACACACACACGTGTGGGGTGAATGTGAGAAGTTTGCGGAATTCTAGTGTGATTAATACTTTAGA
>JAOTRN010000046.1:3086404-3097791 GCA_028566695.1 Bagroides melapterus | reverse complement strand
TGTGTGCGTGTCTGTCTGTAAAACATTGCTTGTTACCCCACAGGATGTGTGTGGTGTGTGTAGGTTCCTTTCCCTTCCGTTGTGGGGGCGTGTCTGTAAGTGTTGTTCAGGAAACGTGCACTCTGCAGGTTTAGATGTGGTTTCATCTGTAGAGCATAGTGTCAAAGCTGTCAGCTGAAGCTGAGCAAGCGCTTTTCTTCCCAGCATGGCTTAGAGAAATAAAAACACCTTTACGACGCTGAAAAGGAGGCGGGGCTACACAGAACTTGCCGGAAGGAAGACTTAATCTGTTGAAGCTGGATATGAACTGTACAGGAGCAGGATTGAATGGATTTCTCTTCTGGTTCTCTTTTAGTTTTAAAAGGGGTTTAATAGTCTGGGTGAAATTCACTCATATAGAGTTGATGATGAATTCTAACCAAAAAATGGAGGAATAAATGGAACAGTCCATTGTGTTGCTGCTGTTCTTCTGTCCTTATGTTAGAGGTGCTGAGCAGAAATGACTTATTACAGCTGTAATTTCTGCTCCAGCTTCTTGCCTCAGGCCTCACGAGTCTCTAACGGAGTCTCTAATTGTCTCATTAACTATGTATTACTCTAATCCAGCTTCATGACTGGAGGAGTGTGTGTGTGTGTGTATTAGACCTGTTATTATCCCTCTCTACCTGTTATTACACGTGTCACGTGTGTTATATAAGACTTTTCTCCTTTATACCACGGTGCTGTTGAATGTTAGGTTCTGATTGATTTGTGTCTTCGTGTGACTATAAATCACAGGTTTGTGTGAATGTGTTATCGTTTCTATGGTAACACCTCGTTCACAAGGACTTCTAGAACATGCCACGACACCTGATTAAAGAGAACACGTACGGAAGGAGTCTCCAGTGTAAGAAACAGAGCTAATATATAACTACAGACAGACAATAAAGGATGTGTGTGATGAATAAATATTGTCTTGTGCTCCGGTACGAGTGCCACTCTGCTCGTCACACCACCCCGTCACTGATTATTTTACTTTAACAACACAACACCTGCTGATTTTATTATTTATTGATCGTTTACTCTCAGGCTCTGTATTTAAGGCTGTTAAAGTGTCTGAAGGAGATGGTTTTAAGAATGACTGAACAATTGACACTAAAACTGACAAAACCAATCTTAAAGATTATAACCCTTGTTGTACGGGTGAGTGAAAAGCGTGAGAATTGTGAACAGTGTGGTGTTTTTTCTGTCATCAGCGCTGTAATGGTCTGAATCAGGACTGGAGAGAGGTCATGGAGTGTGTTTTACCTGGAAAAAAAAACACGTTGGAGATGTGATGAAAGCCGAACACTAGGTGGCAGTGTTCATCCGTCACTCTGACACTGAGATGACACTACCGCTGAAATTCGGCTGACGTCAGATTAAATTACAGCAGAAGAAGAATAAGATTTAAAAAAAAAAAACAAAAGAAAAAAAACACCACATGCTACCTTTTGGTAGAATGTTAACTTTTATCGTAAATTGTATTTAGTCATTTTATCTTTTCATTAATTAAAAATAAATCCTGCAAACCAACAGACATGCTCACAAAAGAACATGGACAGGACAGAGAACCGTGCTTTATAATTACTTGTTTGTTACTATTAATTATTTTCTTTAAAGGTTTCTTTTGTGAACTCCTTCTTTTTGTAAAACATTACGTCATTCCTTGTATAAATTAGGTCACTTTTTACCGAGTCCATGTGCAGGTCATTCCCTTGTACAGTAATGTACACTTTTAATCTCCACCCATAGATGGCATTGTTGTTCAACGCAGGAGGTTCTCCGAAGCCGTTCCAGACGTTAATCTTTCTTTCCCTCCCTCCCAGACACGGAGAGACGCACTGCAATAATGATTTACATAAAACGGATAGTATTGCCTGTAAACATTAACTGCCAACGGTTGCTACGTCCTCGTTCCAGAGAGACGGTTTGAGGAAGCACGTCCTTGTGTATCAGGAATTATAAAGGCGTATTCAGGTTGTTGGTCAGAAAAGTCACAGGATTATTAAATTAGCTGTTACCTTTTAGATGGTTTTTAAATGAGCTTCGTTACCTCTGTGATCAGCTGCTATCGTTTTCCTGCCCTGTGTATTAGTTTTATAGTATTTTATCCATGTGAGAGTATAAAAGTATTCAGTGATCGTGTGCGTACACCTTGTTCATTCATGAAAATGCCAGCTCTCGAAGGCTCGTGATTGGACGAGCATCGTCTACGCTGCTGTATTCGTCTTTCCGAGGCGACCAATAAGGGAAGCCCCGGTCTGGAAGCACAGCGTTATGCTTGTGCTCGGCGAATCACTCGACACAGCCCTCGCTACTCAGGAGCAGCTTAAAGCAAACTGGTGAGACTTTTTCCCCTCGCTGCAACCCAGACCACAACAGGGGAAAGAGAAAAAGGGAATAAGTGAGAGAGGGGCTTGGAAAAGGAGACTGTAAAAATGAAGAGAACCATGAGCTGCGATTACACACTGTTCTGTCATACAGGAGACGAGCTCGACGAAGCAGAGAGAACGGCGGCGACGCTGCGTTTCTGTGGACGGAGTGTAGCGCAGTGCGTCCTGCTTCCTTCTCCAACCCTGCGTGTCGTGTTTGATGACCTGTTGGACTGTTAAATTCGCCTGTGTGCTCTTCCCTATACGGGGAATTAAACACCTCGTTACGAGTCAACCCTCTAAATTTTATTTTATATGAATTCACAAAGAACGATCGTCTTACAGAATGAATTATTTAATTATAAAATATTTAATTTAGTCAGGATTGATGTTTTCTTCAGTCACACATTTCATTGAAATGGTCCAGTCTTGGGGTGGGGACTGATAGCTGACAGACTCTCAACAGGTGCTTTACACAGAGAAGCTGAACAGCAGCAGAGGGTTTTTTTTTCTTTTTTTTTTTTTTGTCCTAACGAGCATACAGACCAACATATTTGTTGAAAACACCACAAGCACTCCACTGGGTATCTTCAATGCTGATGATCAGTCATCATGTTATTGTACAAAATTTCAGTGCCACATCTCATCTTTTACTTGATTTGTCCTGGAGATGTTATTTTTTAATTTTTTTTATTTATTTCTGTTACTTGTTACAAGGAAAATAATGTTTTGATTTATTGAAGTCTGTGTTAAATGCTTCCACAGAAGGGAACTTGATAAATATTTAAGTATCTGGGATGTTTTTTTTTTGTCCTCTGTTCTGAATTTCACGAGGTGATCAGATCTGGACGTGTAGGCGCTGATGAAGTCTGATGTTAAACTTGTTGCTTTCCTGGTGAGTGTCTGAACACGTCCTTGTCAGACGCTCTGCTCGTTCTCTAAAGTCCTTCCGGAGGCTCCTCTTGACCTGCTGTTAAAATATCAAGAAAGGCTGTAAGGCTTATGTCAACTGGCTATTAGCCCTTAAATGAGAGTGCCTTTTAATTGAAACTCGTCACAGTGTGGCCTCTTGTATCCGTCCTTGTCCTGTGAAATGTTCTGGTGAAGGTAAACACTTATCTGTTTCTCTTTTGCCCTTGCTCAAGGGCCACAGTGACCGAACGGTCTTGGGCAGTGATCAGATTGGCAGAATAATTCAGAGAAGCTTGATGAATACTGTCTGTCAAGGGTTGTTTGGCTCAACCAGGTCATGACACACTCCCCTGTTGCAGATTTTGTGAATTTTCATTTTCGGTTCCTTGGGAATGACCGATATAGGACTGTATCTCCGTTCCATCACTCGGAAGCACCTTCGAGTTCCAATCTCTCGCTCCAGTGTTTTCCAGCCCCCCTTGCTTAATGTTACTGCGACCCACCGAGGTCGTCATCTGATGAGTCCAGCTTGCAGCGTTGCCTCACACTTTCAACCCAGACCCCATAAACCCAAGCCCATCTCCAATCACATTTCCACCAGGGGAGCCATCATCTTCTGTCAGGAAAGTGCACCGATGATAGGAAGAGAGGACACGGGATTGACCGAAAGCGATGGATAAGCTTGGTTTCTGGTCACAATCAGGAAAAGGCAGCAATCTCCAATCCTCCTCCTCCTCTTCCACTCTCACACAGTTATTTTCCCAGGAGCTGACTGTGGCAGAATGATGTGATGGCCTTTCACCTAGGCTTAATAACTCCTGAATCCATGCTTTGGAGAATGTGCTGCTGGTTGGCTTATGTCGGTTTATAGCTCCGACTGGTTTGATTGTGTGTTTGAGGGGGCTGGGAGATGGTCGCTCCAGCTCAACTTTACAACCTTTACTGGTATGACGAGGTGTGATGGACGTCCATTTTCTCCTTCGTCCCGTATCTGATACCTTCTGCAGTTAATGAGCTCTCTTAAAAATTCAACCCAGTGCATTCCTTGGAAGTTCAAATATATCCTACAAGCACTTTGGTCTTTCTTTTACCATACAAACCTTTCTTCGAAAACTAATAAAAAAAAAAAATTCTTTTTATTAATTATTTCTGTAACGTTGTTGCTTTTGACTCGCTACAGCAAAATAACGGTATATAAGTAAAACGAATTCCAAAAAGTTTTTAATAAACTCTTATTGCACCAGTTCCAAACCTTGAACTCCACCTTCAGACTCTGTTCGTTGGCTCTGACTTTCATTCACACACCTGAATGGATTTGTTTTTGTGAGTCTGTAGAAAATGTGTGGAAGTTATTCTGTTAAACCGGGTGGAGCTGTGCAGGAGCTATTTAACAATTAATCAGACTTCACACTGGAGATATTAATGCAGTCAGACGTTTTACACATGAAGTTTGAATCTTGGTATCAGAAGTTTGAATAATTTAGGTGAGGATTCTGAGAATCCAACATCAGAAAACTGCTTCTACTCACAATATATAATGTTAAATGTACACTGGAAATACACTGGAAATACAGTCTGCTTTTTATTTTGTGTTTTTTCATCTCCCACTTCCCTGGTAACATACCTCACGCGCTGTTTTTTACTTATCAATTTTAATGACTGCTTTTTCCTGACCACCTGCTGGAGCCGAGCGTGATGAAGGGGGTGACCCGAGAGTACAGGACTCCAAACATATTAATTCTGCGTGTCTAGATCCCCGGGGTGCTCCGGCATCACACGTGCAAGCCACACTGTATAAATACAAATGAAAGGGTCAAAGGGACTGAAGTGCTTTTGAAAGCCAGACAGTTTGGAAAAAGGCTGCAGCAATTTGCATGCAGCATCTACTTTATGGTGTAGCAAAGCAGAAAGGTCTGACTGGAAGCAAATGAGAAGCCGCTGACCTTTCTGTGTTGTGGAAATGGTGTATAATTACACAGACACGTTCCGCATCAGTAAGTTGTGGAGGTCTTTGGATGAATCTGTCTATTCCTTTTAAAAAGAGAAGAGCTTCATGGTAGAGGTCTTTTTTGTTTTTGATGCGTGTGGCCCTTGGTGGCACGTGGATTCCTTGTGGATTTGTTCACAATATTATTCAGACTGAAGTTAACCAAGTTAATATTGTATTTTGAATTTGAAGTAATCAATAGTCCTGTATTGATTATTCATTAGTGGCTTGGCTGATATTCGATTGCTGAAAGCTGGAGCGCCCTTGAGGAGAGACTGTAAGAGTCCAGACTCTCATACGGTTTATGTTGTCGGGATCAGGACTTAACACGAACACGGGAGGTCAGATCCCTAAACCCTGACACTGTGGGACCAGATGTTTGTTGTTACTCTCTCTTTTTATTTTTTAATCCTCCTTGGAAGTGACCAAGCAGTTTGGACAACTGCATTCTAAATTCTGTTTAAATAAAACCATTTCTTTTGAATTTACCTTAATCTTAATCGATTACTGCAAACGGAGGCGACGTACAGACGTTGCTCCTGTAATGAGAACCATTTCTATTAAAAGATGTATTATAAAGGTTGGGAGAGGGAGATTATTGAGATGGCGGCGTCTGTGACTGGTATCGAATTTTATTCCAATAAAATAAAACATAATTTTGGATAATTATCAGTTGATTAACAATGTTTATGTGATTACTGTTAGCATGGCTTATTTGTTTAGACTCCTCCAGTCTAGACAGTTTCAGACTCCAGTGTAGATGAATCCTTGTGCCAGGACGTCTGCACTGTGACGACTGAGAAGTCGACATGATCTGGTGGAGGACAGAACACGAGCTGATTGAGAGGACTTATAGACGGGGCTTCCGTCGTGTGTGTGTGTGCTTCCTAAAGCCTTCAGCGTAGCCTCTGCTGCAAATAGAATAAATACCCATAACAAGTATTGGGATTATCCATCACTATCAGGGCTGTCCCAGAATCCTGATGGCTCCTGACATTGCCCGGTCATGCACCGTCACTCTGGAAGTGTCTGGGTGTCTGTGTGCATCAGTAATGAGGCTCAGGGAAATTCAGCCCTATTCTAGCTCTACTCGAAGTGTCAGTGTCCAAGCCTTACTCAATTATTCATGCCACAGTAATGGGGTAAGATTAGTAAGCTCCATGTGCTACTCCTGGCTCGTTTGGATACTCAGCTGTTCCTTCAGGTTTCCACCATCTCAGATCAGTAAGGTGTGTTTATTGTCTGAATAAAGCGCTCGTCATGTACGACACAGGTTTTCAGCCCAGCTCCTGCTCTTTTCAGTGTTCTTTTTCCTCTAACACACCTACTTTAACATGATCATTAGCGGATCGTTGTGTTAGAGCAGAAAAAAATGTGCAGGACAGGGGTTAGATCAGGACCAGGGTTTGGAGTAAGTGACCTTAAATCACTGGTTTTCTGGTTAAAAAGGGTTTCTCTTGGATACTTTCCATTTTCCATTGGAAACCCAAATAGCTCTTGCATATTATTTATTACACTTATGTAACACGTGTCCTGCTTGTGCTCCCTGACGAACTATTTCTTGTGACTTTTTTCTGGGTTTCAGGTTGTCATGGATATACACATTGAGATTTTCTTTAACTGGAAAATTGGCTCTGAGGTTTTTCCATGTAGATCATTTAGTTTTTTGGAGACTGCATATATATTTGGCTAATCCTTGCTGTGGGAGTCCAGCCAAACCTCTGCTTTTCTACCCTACCTGCTCTGAACCTGTCAAGAGCTTTTCAGCATCGTTCCTGATCAACAAATCTTCAGCTCGGGTTTCTCACTAGATGACCTCCTTTTCCTAAATGAGCAGAAGATCCAGAATGGCTGCCTTAAGCAGACGTAACGCTGTCTGTTTCATCCTGATGTTGATGAAAGATCACACTGTAAAAGAACTCTTTAATCGTAAATCTTTATATATAATCAGATGTGGAGAATACACACGGTCACCTGGATGTTTGAGAATATGGACGCTGATCATAACACGCTTTAATATGAAACTGTTGACTGGGAAATTTGGTGACTTATTGATGCCATTTATTTAAAAGAGGTGTGTGAGTCTGTGTGTGGATCAGGCTTTATAACATCCCTCTCACTCAGCAAGGTACTCGGCAGCTCTGTTTGTGAAACTATCCGGATGGGTTTTCCATGTTCTGGGCATGTTTCTTTGCTTCTTAATGCATTTAGCGGCTGTCTTTCCATTCCCTAACCTCTAGTGGCTCCACTTGTTCGATCATGAATGCTGTGTTTGCCTTGCCGGGGTTAGTCCTGGACAATTAGTAAAGGAGATTTCCTCTCTCCATGCACTGGGGTATGATGTCACTGTTGGCCATCTGCTAGTCTCTGGGGCTTGAGAGATTGAAGGATAAGCAGGAGTAGACTCCGAAGCGGGTCGGCGAGGACCGTCTGGCATCTCCTGGCTGTAATGGGTGAGTGCATGGTGACTTCCTCGACAGCGGGAAACAGTGAGGCTACCTGCTGAGATCGAAGCCACGTTACCCATCAGCCCACCGGTGCATGCGAGAGCGACTGCGACCCCATTAACGGACTCCCACCGTACAAAAGGACACCGGGGCTGGTGAAATTGTGGAAATACGGACATTCTGATGAATTTCTCTAAAACAAACCCCAGTCTCTGGGTCTTTATCGTCAGGTTATCTGTGATGACTGGAGGGAAGTCAGTGGGAGGCTGCTGAGACTCTACAGAAGTGGATAGGTAATCGAGGGATTTCACACCACTGGAGATTTGTCATCACTCTGCCAAATGACATGACGCTCACACAGGCTTGACTTTCCCTTAATACACATGAAAACATTCTTTTAGGAATGACTAGACTGTGGGGGGGAACCCCAGGGTTCCACACGTTATGCTAAGACTTCAGTTTGTTATTTGACGAGCCTTATGTCCTGTGAGTCGGTGAGGAGCGCACTCTAGATTCACAAATATAACATGCACACACATCTGTGTATTTTACAACCGAGTTTGTTCATCCAGCGAAATTTTCTCTTCTACATTCTGCTTCAAGTTTGGATGCTGAAATATTGTACACACACTGATGCCATGAAAAGTTCCTACAAAAACTTTAAAGTAAACCAAGAACTGTTCCTAGCAGCTTCTCCAGACTGGTGTGTCCAGGGTGAGGTTCCTCCTTGGGGTTTAGTTTTAACAGGACGGCTCCCCGGCGTCCGTGGCTCCGACACCGATGAGGAGAATAAGGACGCCGGTCTCTCTGGGACGCGCGTCTCAGCGTGAGGTCGTTCATCAGTCCACACACTGCTTTTCCCATTCCGGCTCTAATGGGAAGCGATCGTCCCAACACAATTTAGATTTTCAATTTTGATATTCAGCGTGAAACATCAGGAGTGCTTTATGCCCAATTTGCATATAAAGAGGTCGCCGTCAACAAGCCGTTCACCGGCCGCGTGCGCATGCATCGGTTTAGAGTAATGCTTTAGATGTGTTCAGATCCATCAACTCTCTCTCTCTCTGTGTGTGTGTGTGTGTGTGTGTGTGTGTGTGTGAGCGCCCTCCAGTCCAGTAACTAAATCAGCTTTCAGGAACAACAACTCTGGTTGGAAAGCAAACAGGAAGTCAGTTGTTTATGAATCTAATCAGCGACAGATTTGCGTAGGTTTGGAGAAGAGCAGAGAGAAAGATGGAAAAAGAAATGGAGTATTTAAAGAGTAAACAGACTATAAATAATCAATTCTAATTTAAATTCTAGTTTTGTTAAAGAACAATGGCTTGAGTGACTCTTTATCTTGAGGACTGTTTGACCTGTTACTATGGCGATACGGAGAAACGTCTCCACGTTCTCAGATGAAGCTGAAGAATATTCAGTGTGTGGAAAAGTCAAGTCTTTCTTTCTGTCTTACTTTTTCATCAGTTTTCTTCTTCTTCCTTCTTCTCTTCCCTCCTTTCTGTCTTTTTGTTGTTTTAGAGAAGAGGAGAAGAAATTGATTAGACTTGTTGTCTGGGACTGTGTTGATATTGAAGTAGGTCAGATGAGTTTCACTTCCTTTTCTGTTCAACACTCAGCGGTTTGAACCGGGAATCTGTTACTCCAGTCTCTCCTCATGTGTGTCTACACCAAACCCTCCACTTCTCCATCTCTCTCTCTCTCTCTCTCTCTCTAGGGTTAATAAACGTATTAGCAGTTTTGATTCCGCTGCTTTTTCTGGAAGAGTCCATGTTAACAAACACAACACACTTTACTCCATTCTGCACCAACAGCCCACCGTCACAACACAGTTATGAACCTGACGTTTCTGTAGTAACAGCCCGAGTACAGGTGGAGCTGAACGTTTGTACCTCTGGCTCCTTGATGTCATTAAACGCCGCTGACTCGGCGAGCAGTCGATAAAATAAAACACCTGAAATCTTTATTGATCTTTGGAATTTGGACAGAATACGAAGCACAGAAAGGTCACAATAATTTTTGATGGGTTAGCCAGAAATATTTGGGAAACTCTGCCTTACAGAGGGACTGAAAGAGAAGAGAAGGAAGGAATGAAAAGTAAAACTGGAAAAAAAAAAGTATAGCGGGAAGGAAATGGAGCATAATCTACTGGGAGAGGTAGAAAACAGGAACTACCTTCATTCTCCCTGTAAACAGCTCTGAGTGAGGTCACGTGTCTCAGCACACAACATACTCCACCTACCTCACTCCTGCCCCTCCTACCACCAACTACTACCCCACACTGACACCTGCCCCTCCTACCGCCACCTACCTCTCACTTCGAGCTGCCCCTCCTTCTCTCTTTCTACCTGCCCCACTTTGGCACCTGCCCCAGTACAAAGGCAACCTGCCCCTCAGTTCCATCACCCTCCATGAGAGAGCCCAAGACAAGGGCAAAAAGTAAACGTGTAGAACGAGAGAATAGGACGTAAAGGAGGAATAATAAGTAATGAATTGTATGTAAATATATCACAGGTAGCGCGCGCGCACACACACACTCTTCAGTAGAGTGTATGTTTCTGGCCGTGTTTTAAGTGTCCTGATTTAATTAATACTAATCACAGGGTTTCTTTCTCAGGTCTGTGGAATGAGAATAATTTAGGTCACAGATCCCCAAATCCCTGACAAGACCAGTTTA
Organism: Bagroides melapterus; assembly: GCA_028566695.1. Classification (NCBI taxonomy): domain Eukaryota; kingdom Metazoa; phylum Chordata; class Actinopteri; order Siluriformes; family Bagridae; genus Bagroides; species Bagroides melapterus. The sequence continues at coordinate 3,087,378 of JAOTRN010000046.1, read as the reverse complement.
TGCAAATGAGATGCAAACGAGTGCAAACTGAAAACTAGTTAAGACTGGGGTAATAAATAGAGAGTTTAGCCTCTTGGCATTCCAAACAGCCTGCAGGGGTTATATTCAAATGACATGCAAATACGGGCCATGATAAACGAGACCTCAAACCCTTCCAGTGAGTCCACCACACACGTGCAGAGTGTAAACCTCTCCCTCGACCCTGAGAAGCTCTGAGAACCATTCACTGGGGTTCAGGAACCTCTCCCTCGACCCTGTTAGCTCTGAGAACCACTCACTGGGGTTCAGGAACCTCTCCCTCGACCCTGAGAAGCTCTGAGAACCACTTGCTTGGGTTCTGGATCCTCTCCCTCTGCTGCTTTGAGAACCATTCACTGAGGTTCAGGAACTGAGGAAAAAGAAATTGTCATATAGATGAATCTGTTTAAAAAGGGATAACAGAAGATTTTGCAGCGTGTGTGTGTGTGAGAGACTAATCACTTGTTATACATGAGCAAAAATTTCAGCTGTCTTCAACCACAACACACATAGATCACATCATTATAACGACAATCACACTGTAGACCCGTCTCTCTGTCTCCCAAACTAAAACATTATTAATGTGAACAAATCCCCAGAGAAGAGAGGAAGAGAGAGAGAGAGAGAGAGAGAAGGTAAGGTAAGGTAAAGAGTTCCATCTGGTGAGAGAGGAAAGAAAGAGTGGGGGGAAAAAGACAGGAGAGGGACAGTGTGTCAAATCAGAAAGATGGAAGGAAAGTAAAGGGGAAAAAGGAAAAAGGGGATGAGAAAAGAAAGGAATACTGTAAGCACAAAAGAAAAGGATGAAGTTAAAGACGAGAGAAGTTTTTTTTTTTTTTTTTTTTTTTTTTTTTAAAAATTTTTTTTTTTTTTTTTTTGTATTTTTTTAATTTTTTTTTTTTTTTTTTTTTAATATTAATTTAAAAAAAAAAAATAAATAAAATAAAAAAACACCA
>JAOTRN010000046.1:3066754-3079712 GCA_028566695.1 Bagroides melapterus | reverse complement strand
CTTCTGACCCTGAATATCTTCACTGCGTTCTTATCATTTTCTAACTTCTATTCATCTCCCTGTTCTTTCATTTTTTTTAATTTTTTTTTTTTTTTATTTTCTTTCTCCTTGTTGTACATTTTTTGTTCTGCTCAGTATTTTGTGCAGGTTTCAGTACAACTCTCATATTTATGTTAAAAAATAAGACAAAAAAAAAAAAAACAGTGTAAGAAAACAAAATTGTGGATCCCTGAACCTTGAACCTTCTGGTGATCACTACAAATGAAATGGAGGAGGTTGGAGAGTCCCCATAAACAAATTGGCACTGTGTACTAATGGAGTTGAGGCTGGAGTCAGAGGAGTGATAGCTGTGGACTCAGACAATGACTGAGTGAATAACTTGAATCTGTTTTTATTATTGCTGTAAATTACGGCCGGTCGCTAGCCGAATGCCTGCTTCAGGAACTCATGAATTTTAAAAGGACACATGATGTTCATGCACAGAGATGAAAACAGAGGTCCTTCTCACGGGTGGCCTCTGAGTCACAGGGGTCTCCCCCTCGCACTAGCACCGTGCACTAGCACCGTGTTGTCACGAGCGAGACATTTTATTAGAATTGTGATTGTTTTCATAACATCTTCTCAAGGTGACTTTGTTCCCAGGCTCGGATTATCAGCATGAATAATTTAGAGGGACAGTAACTGTGATCTTTGCCATCGGAATCTTCGCCTGTGTTGATGTACAATCCGACTGTAGATGTTTGTAACCGGAATAATAACTCCCATTGAGTTGTATCTGTAATGTGACGTGATATTCAGAGCGGGCGTGACCAACTCTATTTGTATTAAGCATATCTTCTCATGTGGAATAATTTATTCATATTTGCGTACATCGTTATTATTCGTTGTGTTTTCTTTCACTCTATTTCATTTGTGCCACATATCCATGTAGTGTGACCTGAATTCATCTTTTCCTGGATCTGCTACTTGTGTAACTGTTTTCTGTCTCCATCTTGAAGTTTTCGAGTTCATGGACGCAGACGGTAGATTTTGGTCCTGTGTAGCAGATGTGGTCCTGTTTTGAGGTCATGGGAAAAGAAATGTGTACCAGCATTCCGAATCTCTGCTGCAGTCCTGCCAGTGGTTGGCGACTGCGTCTCATTTGCTTGTCCAGCTGCCTATATAAACTGCACACTTGTGCCTGGAATTGTTCCACATCTTCCTCCTACCTTGTTCTTCACAGTTACTAATAAAACCCAGCTGTTGCTTGGTCTTCATGTGAACCGTATTATTGGAGGACGGTGCAGTCTCAGGCCCGAGCGCTTGTGTTTATGTGCGACGTCAAGACGGAATAGCTGAACTTAGCATTCCCTGAAACATTCCGATCAAATCCTTTCTTGACCTCGAATCAAAGGCTACAGCTCTGTCCCGTTTCAGCACTTCAGAAGAGAGGAGATGTGAGGCAGCTGTTGTAAATTTCCCTTTCCTTGTCAGTTCTCAGGAAGTCCAGAGGTTTTGCCTTTTACAGCGATCGGTTTGTAGACCTGAGACGTACCAAATCCAGCTTGTAATACAGAGCAGAAATTCTCAATTCCTTGACTAAAAACACCTGGAGAACTCAAGTTGCTTCATTTGTGCCATCCATTACATCATCTACCATTTCTAAAGCTAGGCAAGGATAAAGTACAGGAAGAACCCCAATCAGTGCTCAGTCTCTGGTTATTGTCATTGCAGTCTGTATTATAGTGATTCAGCTTCACTTATCCCATGTGTTTGTTTTTACGACTGTCTTGCATCCATCTTGGATTGTTATGCTGCCCCTCTTAGAATACTGAGTGTATGATAAAGCCAAGTTGATTATTCTCTTATCAGACCTTCCTTTTCTCCCCCTCATTAGCATAAACCCATCTGTCCTGAAGAATCTGGAAAGTTACAGCTCTACCACTGACTCTGGAGACTCCTTCCATAGGTGTTCAGATATAAACACATTTAACTGAATAACCGTCTGATTAGCAGCTGATATTGAAGAATACTTTTCTTGAAAATGAATCAACACTGAGCAGACCAGCGTCCTTTTACATCCAGTCAAAGTTAAAACCCAAGGTCGTTATCATCATGCACAGATTGTTTTTTTTACGATCTCCTACATGATGTAAAGCTTCGGAATGCAGCGCCCATAATTAACCTTTAGAACATTAGCATGGCGCGAGCGTTTTAGCCGTCTCTTTAGAGATTTAAACGGCCTGACCTCATATCCAACTCTTGTCTCCAGTCACCTCTGTCGTCCTGCAAACTGCAACTACTAGCGCTGGGGGATTTCTGGCAATAAAAGCGTGCCATGTCCTGCTTCCTGCAGTCTCCGTCTGCACAGTGGGTGGGGAAGGGTATCTATTAATATCCCTGCCATGCTTACACACTCTCACACTTTCATTCTCTTCTCTGGATGTTTTGCAGCTAACTAAAGTGAGTGTCCTTGCTAAAGTCCCCACTGTTGATGGAGTGAGTAATGTGAGAGAGTTCTTCGTGGATGAAGCTGTAGAAGCTAAGTGCATTTGATGAATACCCCGAGTCCCCGAGCAATGACGTGGCGAAATCACTCACAGTCCTGAAGCTGACTTGATCTTAAACTTGTCCTGATTTCAGCTTTCTCAGACAAGCAGGGGCGGTTGAAAGTGAGGCCTGGGTGACTCGAGGTCAACCCTCGTTCACTCGTCCTCAGAGCCGTTGTTTGCCTGTGCGATCATTTTACGGCAGGCTGAGCAGAGAGATCATAAAAATGCAGACACTGTCCTCAGTCCTCGTCCTCCAGACTGCCCCAGACGAGCTCCTCTCTCTTCACCCAGCGGGGGGAAAAAAAAACCTTTAAGGACACAATCACCTCAGCTTTCAGTGTCTGGAGAATATATATACTGTCTAAGGAATGGGGGGAAAAAACCCAGCTCTGTGTGATTGGTTGTAGTTTCTGATACATCACAGCAGTTTGCACCATCTATATAACGTTGTTAAAGCTTATTATCAAAGATGTGTTACACTCTTTATTCTTTGAAAGGTGCAACAAGTCAGTTCCAGTTCGGACACACACCGTCCTCATCCTCCAGACCAGCACAGACCATTAAGGACAGATTCTGTCTCCATCCTACGGATCAGCTGGATTCTCAGTGGCAGGGCTTCATGAGTTAACACTCCAGGACATGTTAGAAATTAGTCTGAGGGTTCAGCCGTGGTTCCTTGGCAGCTGTCCCCAGTTCAGGAGCGCTAATGGAGGTGCTTTTGCTGTGGTGAAAAATTCCTCTGTGTCCGTGTGCCAATAACTGTCGTGTCACAGGTAGAATGTAAAGACGGGATGGAGTGAGGAATCACCTGGCAGCTACTTCCTGTCTCCACTCCTGACACCTCAGCTCTTGACAGGGGACTCGTAGATGGTGAATTTCTTGCCACCTAACAGGAGGACGAGGAGAAGGAGGAGGAGGTGGAGGTCCACCAGGTATTAAAATATTGATAGACTTTCTTGACATAAGCTGATACAACACCATTCACTTTGCTTCTCTGTTTGTTTCTTCTAGAGTGGTGTCGTGTGTCGTGCGTCTTCTTTACCAACAGTCTCGAATTTTATTTCTTGACAAATTAACCGTCGTAGTTTTAACCCCATGAAAAATGATGGAACTTCTTTAAAGTTCCAGCTTCATCTGTGACAGTTACAAAGCACTGACACTGGAGACTCCTTCCACGTGGATGAGGTGTTGCTATAGAAGTGTCGCATGTTCCTCTGCTGTTTCTGTGCTGAGCAGGTTGATGATGAAGAATAAATTGACGTTACTGCAGCATAATAAATACACAACACACCTAAACATTTTCTAGCAGCCATATTTGAATATATTTGGAGAATAAACCAACAGTGTTTAAAAACTCTTAAATCAGCAGAAAGTTCATCCAGTCACGTGAAAAGAAAATGCAAATTGTCCATAAACACGATGGTTTTAAACTCATCCCTGCTTCACAATCCCTAATAGCTTTGAAAAACAAAAAACAAACCGAATCCATCAAATGCACTAATGTGCCTCATAAGTGGCTTGAGTAAAAATACACAGCTTTCTTTTGTGTGTGTTTTTGTTTAACACCCTATTATCCTGCAACAGGAAATGGAAAGCAATGAAAATAATCACCGTTTTCTTTAAACCGCAATTACTGAGATAAACTGACTAACACCAGTGGCTTATTAAAGCTGAAACTTTGGGAATTTTTTGAATTCACACCTCCACCCCCCAAAATACGAAACAAACCTTCTTCTTCGAGATGATATCGGTGGTTTAGAGGAGGGATTCTCACAGCCAGAAAACTGTAGCAATAATTCCAATCTAGATTTGTTTGGTGAAGATTATTTAAATTTTATGTGAATCTGAGTCATGATATGAGGTTTTTGTCCGCATCTAACATTTAAGACGTTTCTGAGGACGTGCACAAGCAGCACTCCGAGGGGCAGCCGTCGAGCCTGATCAGGCTTCGGGATTCGGTGAAATGTGTGTGTGTATCCTCTTTGATAATTTCCTTATTTAGTTTGAGATTATCGTAATTGTTTGGTCTCAGTTTACAGTCATATAAACCTCCTGGTCTGTGGCGTGAATGCACAGCGTTGTCTCGGAGCCTGCCTTGCTGCATGAGTCACTCCGCCATCTCGGTCGGTTTTCCCCACATCTGGGTCTCTGTGCCTCGAAGGGATCGGCGTGTCGCCCCTCCTCCATGGCCTCGGGACAATGCGCCTCCTTTTAGCGTCGTCATGTGCCACTTATTAAAGTAAAACACGGCCACAGTGTGACAACAGACCCACCATTATGTCCATCACTCTGCCTCTCGCGCTGGAAGCATCTCTAATTATGTCCTTTTATTAGGCGCCATGCTGTGCATCATGTCCGCGGCTCCTCCGGTGTCATCTGTGTCAATAGATTTGGATAATCACATGACTGCACGCACAGATGTTCACTGACCGTGAGCATGTGACATTTTCCAACACTAAACCTCTGTATGGCTGTCTGCATTGTTTGTGATGTGTATCACAACGACAGAGTTTGGACTTGATTTAAATAATGACGTTTGTGTTTGTAGACTAGAAAGATTGTGTGTATCTGTGGCTCTGTGTTCTTCTTCCTGAGGGACTCCTGCTTTCCTGACAGCTGATAAAGCACATGGAGGGTTAGCGCAGACAGACTGGGAGAACGTTCGAGGCCCTGAGGCCAAACATCACCGAATTAGCGCTAATTTAGCCGCCTGAGCAGCCGAATCCCAGATGCACCAGAGCCTCCTTTTCTTCTCTGAGAACATCTGCAGATATGAGTGACAGCAGCCTTCTTGGTTTTCCTGAAAATGTTTACCTCCAAAAGATGATAAGAATGATGAAAGGTGTTCAGCTCTTGTCCATCCGTTCATCAGCCTCTATCTACTTATTCTGTCATTCATCCGTCTGTCTAAACACCTGAAACTATCTGTTCATTCATCCATTCATCTACATTCATCCTGTCCAGGCGTCCTTCGGTTTATCCATACACCCATCAGTTTAAACCTCAGAAGCATCAGAAGATGATCATGCCTGATTTTACACTCAGATCAGTGTTCGGTGTCATTTGTTTTTCTTTCGTGTCCTCCAAGGTCACGTGACACCTGGGGAAATAGTTTTGACCAACCTGGACCAACGGAACACGTTGAGTTTTGTGCAGTTCTTTAGCAAATAACGGCCTGTTCTATTTCTATGAACATCTGACCATCCACTTTGATCCTGGTGCATTTTGGATGTTCTTGATTAGGGATGTGTTTTTTTCCTTCAGTTCCAGTACAGATCCATGATGTTGAAATGACTGAATTAGTACGTCACTGAACATTTAATTCATCTTTGATTTCCATAGTTTCATCATGACCACGAACCACACACTAGTCTTTACATCGCTAACCACTTTTAAATAAAGAGCTAGCTACGTGAATTAGCGAGCTACATGTTCGTTCAGTGAGTGGAGAAGAGAAGGTAATGTTTTGTTTGTGTTTTCGTTCACGCCCATATCCCTTGTGATCAGTGAGGTGGAGGTGGTCTATCTGGAGACGGGTTTTTCTTACCTAGCCTGTGTTTGCTGCTAATGATGAACTCTTCATGCTGCTTTTGTATTGGAGATGTTTTTCCTCAGAGCAGTCTGCTTTACTTTGATAGCTCGTGGTGAAATATGTCCAGAACCCTGTTGTTTCCTGTCGTCTGTTCGTTAGTTCAACAACATACACTCACGTGACGTTATGTCACCAGGTATTGGTTATTACTGTCAGAGCTTTACACACAGTATCGGTGTGTATCAGTGCTCGAGTACGAAGGTGCCGGGAGGGTTGATTGTCTCCGAGTTTGCTGTAATGAATCACCTCCTGCAGGTTTGGGACAGACTGACTGGGGGTTTAGACACAAGCTGTTTGTACAGGCTCTGATTCCCAGCAATTCATTTAAATCCTCTCTTCCTCTATCTACTCTCCAGGACAGGCTTTGATCCTACGGCTTTCTGCTAAGATGGAGACACTACGTGGCTGCCAGATTTTGTGGGTCAGTTTAATAACGCTGAATCTGGCATGCCGACTCGTCATAGCGTCCCTATGCAAACATCTGGAGCTGAGCTCATCTGTTATTCCGAGCCTGTAACATTGCTACTGCTCCAATCTGATTGGTCAGGGGCTGTTAGCCATCGCTTTGCCCGAATCCTAGCGAATCCGAGAGTGATCCTTAATTCCTCTGATCCTACTAGAGCGGAGATGATCTTGTGACCAAATCTCTAATTTTCCTTCATCAATTATGTGATATTTAAATATTTCTGTGAATTAGCCCCCCCCTGTCTTTATGCAAATTCGTGCGTCGCGACCTACTTTTATTCCCCAAGTGTGTGCTAGTGTTCCCAGAACATTGACTCTCATTCTTTAACTCTGTAGAGTACACACACGTATATCCTTTCTTTTTCTACCTGTTACAGGTGTTTTGCTCCAGCCTCAGGTGTTTTTACAGATACATGAACTTGTTCTCAGGGTATGTGTCGGTTACTCACATTCATAATCCGGTAACTCCATCATCTGATAGCAGGTGATACTGTGTGATGTCATGCCAATGAGCAGGTGACAGGAAGGGACTGGGATCTTGGAATATCTCATTATTTATGATCAGATCCAATCAAAGTAATCTGATGAAAAACATGAACCAAGAAAAAAGTTTTACATTCTAGAACTTAAAAAAAAAAAAAAATCATGGCTGAATGCTGGAGGATGGATTAAGGCTGTGTTCTCGTCCAGATTTTAATTCCTCTTCTGCACTCTACAAACAGCCTGGTTGTATATTTCCCTCCTCTCGTCCACTTTCCAGAGTTCCAGAGCCGAGCAGTTCATCTTGACGACGTGCCAGTGCTTGTTTCTCGTCCTTGCTTGTGGCGGTGCATCACATTGTGAGTTTACTCCACCTGCCTCAAGCTGAGAGTGGCTCTCCACCTGTCTTACCCCCAACGTCCTGATTATCCAGCACGGCTCCCAAAAAAAACCCTCCCCAGAACATCTCTCTCCAGCGGTGCTCCATGTTCACAGCCTCCTCTTGACAGCCTCATTTCTCAGCTCCGTGCCCCAAAGGCTGATCTGCTGCGCTGCCTGCTGCTTCTGAGACTTCACTTCCTGCCCAGAACAAACAGGACTATCCAAATAAACATGGCAGGGTTTTACTTGGGGCAAGGCGTTCTCACTGACACACCGCATCACGCTCTTGGCCTTTTCCATTTTCAGGCTGTTGTTTTCTGTTCCAACAACGCACAAGTTTTTGTTTCAGTGTGTGTTGAAATGTCTCTGGGTGGTGGATAGATAACGGAATGTTTGCCTTTGTGAGAAAACGAGTCAAGATTTTTCTGCAAAATGTTTTAAAACCTTACAGAATTTCCTACTCTAATACATCTACACCAGCTGATGGACATCAGACCTGCTCCGTTCCGCCTTCCCAGTCACGGCCGTTGGTTATTCCTTATTTTATCTAGTGCCTTTCAAACACTTTGGGGGATTTGAAAAAGTTTGTTGTCCTTCAGTTCACCAAGCCCACGTTGAAATAAAACCTAGGGGTTAGTCTTGTTAATAAGAAACTAAATCAACACTAGCATGTCACATTTGTTTTTATATCTATCAACTAATTAATTACAAAATCTCTCAACTAGCTGTTGTTAGTCACGTTTATGTGCAGGACCTCGTTTCTGTCACCGTTCTCTACCTAAAGACTGTTCCTCTAGAGGAAGGGATTGAGGAGCAAGAAGAAGACCTTCTCATGAAGTTTGTGCAGTGGAGTAAACACTAGACCAGAGACGTGCTGAAGGCCCGAATGGAATTTTCCAAATCAAAGCTCTGATGACTAGTTAACAAGCTCTCTTAGGAAAACAGCAGCAAGTCTACTGCCTTGTAAAAATGTCCATGTGATTTTATTTATTTTTTTTATTACTCGTCCTTTTTGGAGGAACAGAGTGAGAAAATGTACCCTTCAACTCTAGGCCACTTCAGATCTAAGAGAACACGGTGTCCTGCTTCGCAGAAGTTTACGTTCATGGTCAAGGGTGCGGCAAACGAGTGTACTGGAAGATGGAGGGATTATAAAACTGATCCATGGAGCAGGAGAGGGGTTTCTATCTAAATAGCTTTCTGTCCAGCTTTTAGGTTGTGATGGAACGACGGACTGATGGACGGACAGATGGATGGATGGACGGTTGATTGAAAGAATTTACGAGAAACCAGAGAGCAAAGTTTGTCTGGTACAAATCTCTCCCTCCATCCTTCTATCTATCCTGAGGTTGTTAATGATGGACAGATGAGGAGAGGGAAGTGATAGGATGGTTCTCCACTTCATCTGTTTCATCTGTTTATCATTCTTTCTCTCTGTGCTGTCCATCCCACCATCTTTTTACACCATTCATTTAATCATTTCTTCATCTCTGCTCTCTAACCATCACTGATTGGCAAAGACTCTCACCTGACTAACCTGTATCTATCCCTCCATTTATCCATCAGAGCATCACTCCAGTCCTCCATCTATCTGTCTATCCCTGACACTCGTCCTTTTGTCTACCCAGAAACCTGACACACATTTCAGTCCATGTTCATCCATGTTCTCCATCCACCAGTGTTCATCCATCCATCCATCTGTTCTTGGCAGAGAGTCACTGCTATGTGTCCACCCGTGTCCTTGTCTTTATCCATCCATCACCTTGTCATCCACGTCATTCACCCATGTTGTCCGTTCATCCCTCCCTCCATCCCTCTCTCCCTCCATCTCTGAATTCTCTGTGTGGTTTGTGGTGAGCTCGAGCAGCTGTTCATCAGCGTGACCTCGGTGTGTAATTTAATATTTTGTGACTGCAGTTTATGATGAAACGAAAACCCAAGAACTCTTTTAGGGATGAAGGGAGACCTTAATGGGAACCATTGACTGTGTGTGTGTGTGTGTGTGTGTGTTTGTGTGCACTAAATATCTCTCTCCCCTGGGAGCTGCTGTATATTTCAGTGTAGAGCTCAGGTTGCTCTAATGTCTTATGAGAGAGAGAGAGAGACGATATCTGGAATGCAGCTAGGATAACGTGTGTGTGTGTGTGTGTGTGTGTGTGTGTGTGTGTGTGTGTAATAATTTGCCTCATGCTTTCATCAATATTTAAATTCATTTGGTTCAGAGACTTTAATGTGTTTCTTGTGGTATAGTTTTGGGCTTTATTTGGTGTGTACATACTTACGGTGATGTCTCAGTGACCTCAGAGGTGAAGAATCCTCAGTGTGAGCCTCGGTGTGATTACGCAGCATTTGTAAATGTTCCTCTGACAAATCTGTTTTATTTTTCTTTCTTCTGGATGATCGAATGTCACGTGTCAACACCACTGCACAGGAAACCTTTAATTGTCACGTAAAAGCTTTATTTTGGAACCTGACTGGTTTCCTCTCTCCCAGTTCCTTCACTAATGATTCACGGAGGTTCCCAGAAGCGCCTGTTTGTTTTGCATCAGTCAGAGAAGTTTACGAGTTTTCTCTGCCTGGACTAATGACTGGGTTAATCACTGACTGATTGTCTCCTTCTTGCATGATTGAATTTATTTATATAGATTTGACTTTTCCCCTGGCGCTCTGGCTTCCTCCCAACTCGGCATGCTGTAAACAGTTTACTAAATGGAAAATGTAGCTGAGTCACGTAAGGTGAAGCTCCTCCAGGGATCATCTCCACACTGCTCTGACCTTTTCTGCTTGTTGGACTGGGGTAAAGATCAGGGAATACTGATAGTGATGATTTCTTTAATTCTATGTAAATTAGCACATATTAACACGCGCATTAATACCAGTCCTCTTTCTGATGTTCTGCTGCTCACACCTTAGAACTTTGAAAAGAAAAGCTTAGAGTCCAGAAATCTCAGTAGAGCTCTCTGGCACCTCTGGTGAGTGTACACAGCTAGTGCAGTTAGCTAGTTTTTGCTAATCTTAATCTGATGGACAAGCCGAGGACAGAACGTGACAAACGACGTATTTTTACACCGATACTAACTAGTGTGTTCTAGTTAACTTTAGGAGGTACACGGTATCACGCCTACTGTTTATCAGATGTCATCCAGGCCACGCCCACAAGTGACCATCCTCCAAATGACAGGAGTGACGTGATGTCATTAGTGTAACGTTTAGTTTAGAAACACATCCCCCCCCCTCCCCCCTGCTGTGCTGGAGAACTCGGAGAACTTGCTCATCATGTTTGCATGGTCGAAGATTTATTATTATTTTCTAAAGCTTTATGGATGTATTTATTTCATGAGGAAATAAAACATATCTTTTTTTTTTTTTTTTTTTCCTTGCTCCAGGGTCAGAAATGTGTTTTATTAGCTGGCACTGTTTGTGTCATGAGTGTGTGGTGGTGATGAAGAGCTGCAGGAAATCAGCAGAGGTTCTGCTGCCTTGTAAAATTGCTCATGTGATGATGATTTTTTTATTTATTTATTTATTTATTTTTAAAGATGTTCATTTGGCACTCGTCTGTCAGCTTCTGTTCCCTGAACAAAGACGAGGGTGTGACTTTACTGCCTTACGTCTTCACTTCCCAGAACTCACCACCACAGTCATAGCTGAGGGTTGCGTTTGATTGTGGGAATTTTCTGGAAGTAGTGACTGTGTGTGTGTGTGTGTGTGTGTGTGTGTGTGTGTGTGTGTGTGTGTGTGTGTGTCACAGTCAGCAGAAGTCTGGATTAAAAATCAGAACCAGAACTATGAATGTATAGAAATTTTCCAGTCGGAATTCCAGATTACCAGTTCAAGATGTTAGTATTCAAGCGGACACAGAATTCCCACTTCAGCACTGAACAACTCCTTTTAATAGCTGTAAAATTCCCATGATGCTTTGCTGAATGCAGCCATAACCCTCTGTGTCCCAGAATTCCAGAGAGGAAGGTGTGTGGTGCGTGAATATGTTGTTGATGTGTATCAGACCAGGTGTAGTGATGTTCAGGAGAGTTTGAAGGTAACTCCTCTGTACTGTCTACTTTCAGATGATCCAGCTGATGCAGATGTTTGGCTCCTGAACAGCTGCACGGTGAAAAACCCAGCAGAAGATCACTTCAGGAACAACATCAAGTAAGAGCTCACTTTGAGATAGGACTCATTAATACACAAGGATTATTGTTATGATTATTATTATTATTATTGTTAACATTACATCACCTCGTTCATCAAACCTGCAGCAGTTCGACTTAAGAGCACCATCTGACACACACACACACACACTCTCTCTCTCTCTCTCTCTCTCTCTCTCTCTCTCTCTGTGTTTTGATTTTTCCTCCCAGTGTTTGTGCCCCAGCTCGACCTCCTCCTGAATCCTCACTACACAGACAGTTTACATTACCCAGAATCCCCCTCTTCTTTAACATCAACATCTGTCTGTTTCAGCTGAACTCATGCGCGCACACACACACACACACACACACACACACACACACACACACACACACACACACACACACACTCTCTCACTCTCTCTCTCCCTCACACACACACACACACACACACTCTCTCTCACTCACTCTCTCTCTCTCTCTCTCTCTCTCTCTCTCTCTCTCTCTCTCTCTCTCTCCCTCACACACACACACACACACCCTCACTCACTCACTCCCTCACACACACACACACACACTCCTGGTGTCTGCGTCTTCTCATTCGTGGGTTGATTTTCAGGTGGTTTGTGAAGTTTTTTATCTTCTGACATGAGGCTGTGAGATCAGGACACAGACACTGAAGTGACTAGTACACTGTGAGTGATAAGCCCCGCCCCTTCTACCAAATATGGTCAGAAAACTCTTTTGCAACAGCTGCATGAAATCCAAGCTATAATTTATTAGTATTTACTCAGTGTGTGTCTTTAACTTCTAGCAGAGAAAGTGGATTAGGCTCCGCCCCTTGTTCTCTCTCTCTGGCAACATTTCATATGAAAATCCCATCATTTCCATAAAAACTGTCAGATTAAAGTGAGGTGATGCTTTGCATACTCGTGTGAGTGTGTGTGTGTGTGTGTGTGTGTGTGTGTGTCTGTGTGTGTGTGTGTGTTCCTGGAAAAAAAAAACCTTAAGTATTAAAAACTGTTGGTTATTCTGCACCAGTACAGTGTGACGTCTTGCCTGTTGTTAAAAAGCTGTTTTATTTATTTGTTTATTTATTTATTTAGTCATTTGTTAAAAGGAATTTAATTAAATTAAAATAAATAAAAATTAATTTAAATTACAGAAAGCCTGTGAAAAGGCCTCAGTGAATGTGTTCATTAATCAATGAAGTCATTAATTTATTTATTATAGAGCAGGAAATCTCTGTCTCTCTCTCTCTGTCTGTGTGTGTGTCTCTCTCTCTGTCTGTCTGCCTGTCTCTCTGTCTCTCTCTCTCTCTCTCTCTCTCTCTCTCTCTGTCTCTCTCTCTCTCTCTCTCTCTCTCTCTCTCTCTCTCT
>JAOTRN010000046.1:2610689-2620859 GCA_028566695.1 Bagroides melapterus | reverse complement strand
TGTGTGTGTGTGTATTAGGAGTGTGTGTGTGTGTATTAGGAGTGTGTGTGTGTGTGTGTGTGTGTGTATATATTAGGAGTGTGTGTGTGTGTATTAGGAGTGTGTGTGAGTGTGTATTAGGAATGTGTGTGTGTGTGTGTGTGTATTAGGAGTGTGTGTGTGTCTGTGTATATTAGGAGTGTGTGTGTGTGTATTAGGAGTGTGTGTGAGTGTGTGTACAGTGGAAACAAAACAAACTAAACGGTGACTAATTAATGTAAAGGTTATTTGTGTTATTATTTTTCAGATTAAATTTAAATGCTAATTAATTTTAAGAACTACAGCAGGCTCTTTGATGTCCGCCTTACAAAACGTTTAATTGGTCTCAAATTTTGCAATTAATTTGCATATGTTCTTGAGAACAACACCAACAAAAAAAGAACATTTTTCATGTCGCTCTAAAACAAACACACCCGAAGCTTGCCGCCAAAATTAGCCAGTGCGCGTTAGCACGTCTCTTTTTATTTACAATGCAAGATATAAATTAGTAAAAGTCTTCTGGTTTAACAACATTTTCGTTTACACCCACGCCCGTATTTTTCCTTTTTTAAATAAAAACCGACCGTCGTCTATTTACAAAACAAACGAACAAAACGTTGGGGTTTTTGTCGTTGCAATACAACTTGCATAAATAATACAGGCGTCTCGCCTCATTTACAAAAATAAATATCAAATATTCCACTCTTCACCAGCGCTGCGTCGCCTTCCTGCGTTTCCGTGTGTCGCTTCCGGCCCAAAGAAAAAAAAAATAAAAGTCTTCGGATGAACATCTCAAGTTTTAGCGCGTAGCGTCAGGGGGCAATGAAGCGAAAACGTAGGGATCCTGAGAAACCGTGTCCTTATGTACGGGGTAGATAATTACTCTAATCAATACAAACACACACGTCTTGTCCAATAACACACCTTCGGTCCATTTAGGTCCTTATTTATCAGAAATGTAGGTGACACCAAATATGATCCGGTGTGGGGGGGGGGAGGGGACGACTGTGTGGAGGGAGGAAGAGGAAGAGGAAGAGGAAGGCTCGCTTGATGGCGCCTACCTGTGAATGAGAAGAAACAAACAAAAAATAAATAAATATACAGGTTATAGTGATGTAATGGTTCATCCTGATAAATTTGCATATTCATAACTCATTAGTATTCATCATTTTAATTAAAACATCCAATAAAAGATTTGATATAAACTCTTCCCATAATTCAATGTTAGCTTTATAATTTACAAATAAAAATAAAAAAATCCAAAAATCCACTTGATATAAACACAACATTATAATGAGATTATTTGTTAATTAATATTAATAAAGCCTAATTACAATATTGTTTCATAATACATTATTCCAGGACGTATTACCACACTTTTTAAAAATCAATTTAAATATTTAAATTCATGAACTGTCTAATCTCTCTGTCACACATATCATATTCATCATGAGGCTCATTAGAATCTGTTGAATATTTATTAGTATGCTAATTAGCATTCAGAGCAAGACTGAAAAATGTTATATAATAACAAGAACTTCTCCCAAAAGTTTAGCTTTTTATTTAATAATAATAAAAATCATCATCATCATCATCATCACAGAAAGGAATTCTGGGTAAACTCCAGATTATCATTATCGATGACGTACTTGCTCGTCGTCTTCATCTTTAGCTGGAGAGGTAAGACTGTGGCGTGAGTGTGCACACGTCACTGGAGTCTGCTGGGAAAAAAAAAAAAAAACATCAAGAAACGATCGGAATTTATTTGGAAAATGTGTTGAATTTGGGAATTCCGTTATTATTTGTTATACGATGATGTCATAAGTATAAAACAACATAATAATATAAACCCTAAAATATTATTTTACATAAACGTATCATGATTAAAATGCACGACGGGAATTTTTGTGCATCGTGACTAAATCCGAGATTTAGAATTAGTATGATATCATTTGTTGTATGCAAATGCTAATTTAAATATGCTAAATATTTATTATGGTGTTACGTATTATGTTAATTAATATGTAAATTCGTATAAGAACTCCGATTCTGAGCTGATGATCATGTAAATTCAACATGAATAGAAGGTATTTACATAACTTCAGCTAATTAGCATAGATAAATAATGAGCACTAGAATTATTTTACGTCATGGACCTTTATGTTGTGTAACTTTTTTCTTGCTCCTTCACCTTTCTTAGCCTCCATGCTCAGGGCCCTGAAGTGCTGCTCCGTCTGGATGTGATTAGTGTGATTAGCCTTTAGCATCGAGGTCTCAGGAGCGTGTTTATGAATGGAGCCGTAGCGCAGGATCCCCTGCCCGAAGTTCCCGTAATTGGCGTAATTGCCGTAAAAAGGGGACGTGTAATAAATCGGCCTCGCCAAGATGGAGGCTGAGGGAGCCGCGCCCGATTGGCTGGACGTCCAAATTCCACCCCCTGAGGGGCAGTTCTGGCTCTGGAGCGGCTGTTTAGGGTCTGAAGTTGCGATTTCAGCCAACGACCAGAGCTTGGGCTTGGTGTTTTGGCTCTGGATGTCAGCGCAGGTCTTGTTTTTGTCACGATGCGTGTCCAAAAGCGGCGTCTCCACCCCGGTCAGGGGCGGCGAGGTCACGGGTTTCGGGGACAGACCCCCGTGACCCCCGTGAGCCGAGGTCAGGTCCATCTCAGAGCGCTTCTCTTTTGTTTCAGGGGCAGGTTTACAGGAGAAATCTTCAATCCTGCAGAGAACTTTCTCTCCGTCGGACTCGGCCGAGTGGTCAGTCAGAGAGTCCACGTGTAGGCTGATGCCTGGGGAGGAAAACACACCGTCTGAATAATCAGGCTTATTAAAAAAAAAAAAAAAGAGAGAGAGAAAACAGCGATGAACCTCGTACCATGACAATTTATCACGGTTCTGGATCTGGGATCAGACCAGATCAGTGTGTTATATTATAATCTATATTATTGATATTATAATTTAATCAACATATTTATGACATTTTTTTTACATAAAGTTTAAAGTTTAAAAATTATATTAGAAGTTTAAAAATGAAATTAGAATGATTTAGAAAAAAAATCCTGAACTACCAGTTGTATGAATTCAAATTCTAATCACAGAAAAAAAAAACCCGCTTATTTGCTGTTTTGCTATTTATCTTCTTCTAAAAGCTATTTTTTTGTGAAATTTTTGTTAAGAAATAATGCTGAAACAAATAAAATTGACGTATTTACGTTTTCTGATCTTATTATTAAAGTTTCTCAGTTACTTTTGCTGTGTAGGGAAAAAAATCAGAACTTTAGATTAGATTTGAAAAAAATGATGTTCATGTGTAAAATATCTTCATAAGTGACGTCTTATACACGTAAAAAAACACGTTATTTACATGGTTCGGTCCCAAACTTCTGAAAACTTGGACCTGATCTCCTGTGTGTCTGTGAAACTTTTTTTTCTTTTTAACTTTCTTTTCAAGTCGTCATCATCTCTAAAATAAATCTAAAATAAAGTTATTATTTCATCTGAGAGTGAAGGTTGTGCTTATTAAAAATAAACCAAATTAAGCAGAATTACATTAAACGTTCATTTATGTTGGATGTTATTTGTAATGTCTTCATGATGCAATTTTATACAATTAATAAATGAATAAAATGATTTCAGTTTAAAAACGCTTTGTTATTAAAATAAACATAATTCTCTTATCTAAATGTTGTCCACTTTATTCAGATAACATGATTATGTTATCGTTTTAAAGAAAATAAATATTTTTTTCTTTTTTTTTTCCTCTTGGGTGATGCATGAAAATAAACGAAAGAAAAAAAATCGCTACATGCTACACGCTCCAATAAAATAAATATCTCTAATCTATTAATTGTAGATCCAATTTCTTTCCAGTTGGTGGAATCCAATAAAAAAATTTGTTAATTATTGAAATTTTGTTGAAGTATCAAACTCATTTCCTTTTGTTTAGCGTTTGTTAAACTAAATGCTCTTCATTTACCCTCATCCTCAGCAGACGCGTCTCCGTTGTCCGCGTGCTTGTCGTCGTCCTCATCTTCTTTCCGCTCGGCTTGCGCTCCTTCCTCCTCATCCTCGTCGTCGCTCTTGGCCCGCGCGCCCCACGTCACTTTGTTCTCCTTCTTGAGTCTCCGTCTGGCGTTGGCGAACCACGTGGACACCTGCGTGAGCGTCATCTTGGTGATGATGGCCAGCATGATCTTCTCGCCCTTGGTGGGATACGGGTTCTTCCGGTGCTCGTTCAGCCAGGCCTTCAGTGTGCTCGTGGCGTCGCGCGTTGCGTTTTTCCGGTACGCGGGGTCGTTCAGCTGATACGGGGAAGGCGGGAAACCCGCACTGCCGTATGGCGGGAAACCGAGCGGAGCGGCCATGGCCGAGGGAGGGGGGTCGTACGGAGAGGCCTGACACACACAGAGCCAGAGAGAGAGAGAGAGAGAGAGAGA
Organism: Bagroides melapterus; assembly: GCA_028566695.1. Taxonomy (NCBI): domain Eukaryota; kingdom Metazoa; phylum Chordata; class Actinopteri; order Siluriformes; family Bagridae; genus Bagroides; species Bagroides melapterus. The sequence goes on along the minus strand of JAOTRN010000046.1, from coordinate 2,616,406 downwards.
GAGAGAGAGAGAGAGAGAGAGAGAGCATAAATCGTTATGCAAATTCCATATAAAAATAAATAAATAAATAAATAAGAAGAAGAAGAAGAAATGTCGTGCATCTATTTATTTACTAACATTTTAAAAGATTCTGTGCAATCGGATTTAACAGCTAGCTAGATAGACAGATAAAATTGAACCATTTTGTAAATTTTTAAAAGTTTTTATTATTATTATTATTATTATTATTATTATTATTATTATTATTATTATTATTATTATGTTTGTAAATAAATGAATATGTCGGTAAAGGGATAATTCATTTTAAAACTTTTTTTTTTATTGTTGTCTTGATGTGGTTTTATAGATGATTTTCATGAGACTTTTTATCCTATAATAATAATAATAATAATAATAATAATCATTATCACTGGAGTAAAATGGTTGTATAAGTAAATAAATAAATAAATAAATAAATAAATTAACAACTAAATAAATACAGTTCTCTTTTTTTAATTTTATAAAATTAATTTTTAATGGTCATGGCACATAATAAATATTAATAATAATAATAATAGTAATAATAATAATAATAATAATAATAATAATAATAGAGGAGGTTTTAAAGAATGTCGGATTAATAAAGTGATAATCGGTCCTGAATCAGTTCAGTAATGATCACATTAAAGTGAACATCTTTCTACTTCCGTTTCCCATAATCACCTCTCCGCGTGTGTGTGTTTTCGGGTGAAAGTGCTTGTTTTCAAGTGAAGTGTGTGTGTGTGTGTGTGTGTGTGTGTGTTTGGCCCCGTCGTTGAACCGCAGCATTACATTAAATCCTATTAAGCATTACGGAGCCGTTTTTTAATCCGTGTCATTTGCGTCCTAATTCATCTTTTATTCCTCCTTTCAGAAGCGCAAATTTAACTCCACTTTATTTCCAGCCTTTTAAACCGCACACTGTCTTTTTCTCTCCCCCCCCTTCTCTCATTTTCATTTTCTTTCATATTTTAACCTGTTCAGGAGCGCGAGCGTTTCGTTTCTATTCCACATTTAAAAGATGACTTGTGAAATGAATGTTTCGGATTTTAATCACGTTTATAAATGTAGTGTGTTTTTTTAGACAGAAGTTTAAGACAACCACGACTCAGATAATCCATTTCTCTCTCTATCTGTCTTTTTATTTACTTATTTATGTATTTCTTTATGTATTCATTTATTTACTTTTAACAGTAAATAAAAAAAATCCGCAGGAGTTCAGTTTAATAATAATAACATGCATTATAGATTATATTTAAATAATATAACAAATAACCGCCAACAGTTTTTACCCCATGATTATGTCTATATTTTTATTCAGATACATTCATAAAAAATACCTTTTAGAAATTAAACAAAATTATAAACCCATTTGTTCATGCCAATCAACTTTTAATTCATTTGTTCTGTTTTATTTGAATGAAAATAAAATGAGGTAATTCTTCACAGGCTCATCAGACCGGACTGATTCTGATCAACACAATGGTTTACGATGTAACTCGACTTTATTAAGCTGTAGTTTAAATCGACTGGTTAAAAGGACAAAAAAATATTTAAAACGATTTCGATTTACGGAGTTTTTATCATTATAACGGCTGTGTGAAAGCATTTGCTTTATTTGATTTGAATTGTTAATCATTTATTTTATTAATTATTGACAAATTAACACCTCGTTTGTGTTTTTTTAAATTATTTTTAAAAATATGTTTATAAAGCTGTATTTTTCTTTTCGTTCTGAACAAGGAAAACAAACAAATAAACAAACATTACACACGCCGATGATCACGTGTGTTAACTGTGTTAACTCCGAGTTTTTTAAACTTTAAATCCCGGTGAGAATAAATAAATATATCATCATAAATAATGCACCAGAGTCTTATTCAGCTTAGTAAAACTCTCTGTAGAACACGAGGAAGAGCGGAAAAGGGCGTCATCAATTCTCAGATAAATGTTGCGCAATAAATCCGTCATGACGTTCTCACGTTCACAGAAAGAATCGCTTAAAACGTGTGTCTGACATAATAATCGTTCATGTTATTAATAACAATATTTCTGACGTGATGTGTGAGCTTCTTTGCATCTCTATTAGGGAAAAGGAGCACGTGAGTTCCAATTGTTAACTCTTAGACGAGAAAAAAAAAATGATTCCGTTTAACGTGTGAGGAAATGAGCTTTAAAACAAAACAAAAAAAAACGATCAAAAAATACTAATTCATTAGAATATAATAAAGAAATAAAACAAAAATATATAATAATAATAATAATAATAATAATAATAATAATAATAATAATAATAATAAAATGTCACGTGAGGCGACAATCATATTATAAAAACATAAACCATCGTTTCATATCATCCATTTCAGGAAGGAAGCCAAACCCGCTCGAGATAAAGTCTAATAACAAGATGATGTCATGATGAAGTAAGCATAAAAATGTAACAAGTAAAAATCCATCTGTGTATAGATGTATAGAATTGTAGAGATAGATATGGAGGTGTAGCTGATACACGGCCGCTTTATATGTAGAACATCGATAATAATTCTGATGGCTGGAACTAATAAGAACATCAATGAACCCTAATTTAAATCATTTAAATAAGAAAAGGTCCCTAGAGAGAACCCGTGTGTGTGTGCGTGCGTGTGTGTGTGTGTGTGTGGGTGGGTGGGTGGTTGTGTGCGGGCGCGCATGTGTGAGTCAGCCTGTAAATACGACATAAATGCATTATAACCTGTTTAATCACACTACGCACGCGCACATTTTTTTTTTTTTTTTTTTTTTACTCAGGAAGAGTTCTTATGTAAAAATACGAATTCCAGTTACAGTTTCCAGTAAATTGTAAATGTGGTTTCCGTAAAATCTCCCTGCACGCGCAGCACACTGTAAGCAAAGCAAAACATAACAAACAAACAAACAAACAAACATGATAAATAGGCACACTGTGATCTGATATTGACATGATAAAAAAAAAAATTAGGCTGAGCAAATCATGAAGCGAGCGCGTCCAACATTTGTCAACGCACACGAGCTACAGGTAAATAAAATAAAATGAAATAAAATAAAATAAGATAAAAAAAAATGAAAGAATCCCGCATGCAGATTGTGAAAGTGTTTACCATGTAGGAGGGGAAGCCGGTGGCCGGGTCGGTGTGGTAGCTCAGCGCGCTCGCGAAGCCGCCCGTGGCGGAGGCGGTGAAGGCGGCGGACGCGGGATACGGAGTGAACGCGGAACCCGTGGACGAGGAGGATGAAGAGGAGGAAGACGAAGACGACGATGAAGACGAACAGCGTGCGGCCAGCTCGAGCTCTTCAGTCCTGAGCGGGTAGAGAGCCAGAGAGCCCGGGCCGGGCTGGTACAGGTAACCCTGAGGATACGACATCGCGCCGGGAAACAAAAACAACTCCAAAAATATAAAGATTTATAAAAAATAAAAATACATACACCGCGCACAAGACGCGGCACTACTGCATGAGTGTGAAGTGTCCGACAAACACACTGTGCTTAATGCATGTAAAAAAAAAATAAGAAAAAAGGAAGAAGGAATGAAAAAAATAGTCGCGAGACTGTTTCTTGATTCCTCTTCTAATGCATGAAGAAGTCAGATGTGTCTTTTCTTCCGAAAAATGTTAAACAGTAATTAGAAATAAATAAAAAAAAAAAAATCAACAGGATTCACGTCTTCTGGTAATGCAAATGTGAGAGCTTCCGAAAAATTTAAAAATTAAAAAAGCACAAGTGATGTCGCGCGCCGCTTCTGCTTCTTCTTCTTCTAATGTATCTAGGAGATCCGGTGTGTTTTCTTCCAGAAAACAAAACAAAAAAATGACAAAACATATAAAACAGAAGACACAAAGAGGAAAAAAAGGGGACTTCTTCTTTACAGATTCATCCAGTCTTTTGTCCAAAAAAAAGCGACAAAATGAGCCCGAGCTCGAGCCCGAAAACTAGTCGCGCGATCTCTTCTTGTTCTTCTTCTTCGAAAACGATTATCTTTCCCCTTTCAAAAAGAAAAAGAAAACATGAAGTGCAGGAATAGAAATAACTGGCGCGTGCTTCACTACTTCTTCAGCTAAGATGGTGACTAATTAAAGTTGATAAAATGTCGCATAAATAGAAATAAAATGCGAACACGCGCAGAAAGAGAGAGAGAGAGCTTCAGCGCCGCGTGCGTGCGCGAGAGCTGCATGGGTGTATGCGCATGTACGTGCGTGCGTGCGTGTGTATGTGTGTGTATGTGTGTGTGTGTGTGTGTGTGTGTGTATAGAGGGTTGTGAGGAGTGCAGCACGAGCAGCAGCAGCAGCAGCAGAGTTTCTCGGCGCATTTGGAGGCTGTCACTCAGTGCGCACAGATCTGAATATCCCATCTCCGCCCCTCGCTCTGGGAAACACACACACACACACACACACACACACAGCGTGACGCTCGCTCGCGCACGGGTGTTTTTTTTTACGCTGCGTGCACGCGCGATTAAAAAAAAAAAAAAAAGTATTTTAATAGAAACAGTGCATTAATTAACTGTGATGGAATTGCGTCTCGCGCAGTTCCCACAATGCACCGCGACCCCGAACTCCGGTAGATGAATGAATTGGAAAAAAAAAAGTAAGGTGTTTAAATCAACAAACAGTGTGTTCGGTAAAGTGAGTGTTAGTTCTCATAAATGAACAAATTCTTCCTGACACACACATTTAGTGTCTTTACTGATCCCAACACACACTGACACACGTTTACTCTAAATTTAAGTTTAGATTTAAAAGCGTGTGTGTGTGTGTGTGTGTGTGTGCACAATTTACACTAACACACACTAACACACCCCACGACAGATTAAGACACACCAACACACTAATATACCTGAAAACACCATAATACACATTAACATACACTAACACACATTAGAAACGAGTGTGTGTGTGTGTGATCGTGAGTGTGTTGATGTAGAAGAATGTGTTTTAGCGTGTGACAGTGTGTGTTAATGTTAAACGAATACAGCAGTGTTTATTTAACACGAACAGTGTGTGAAAATATTTCTGAGTTGAGTTTGTGTGTGGAATGTTGGAAATATTTAGTGAAAAAATAACTGAATATTTTACTGGCACAATTTTAATTCTTTGCTCTCTCTTATGTATTTTTAGTCAGTAAAATAGAACACACAGTCCTGTGTGTGTGTGTGTGTGTGTGTGTGTGTGTGTGTGTGTGGTTATTGGAGCTAACACATCTCTTTTAGCAGTAATAAGATTAGGATAAGGTCACAACAGCAACCCAGCCAGTTCCACTCAGCTGAATAAGGCTGTGTGTGTGTGTGTGTGTGTCTGCAGGAGCAGTGCACGGGTCAGCCAGTGGGAGGTGTGAATCGCCCTCTCAATGTCATGTGTGTGTAGGGGATCAGTGGAGGGGTGTGTTAATGTTTCCCAGTCCTGCTCCTTTAGCTCTTGTATTATTGTGTGTGTGTGTGTGTGTGTGTGTGTTTCCCAATCTCTCCGCCTTTGTGTCTCATACTGAACCCTTAACATTTAACACACTCCACACACACTAACACAAACTAATACACCATTCATGGGGATAAAATGAGCTAGTGTGTGAGAATGTGTGTTAGTGTTCGATTAACAATGGGTGTGAAACTGAAACACACACACACACACACACACACACACACACACACACACACACCAAACTGTGTAATAAAATATACAGTGTGATTAT
>JAOTRN010000046.1:2408720-2419536 GCA_028566695.1 Bagroides melapterus | reverse complement strand
ACACACACACACACACACACACACAGACAAAACATCTCTTCCGGGGTGTTGCAGCGTGTTTGTAGGCTCAGATTGGAGGTTAAACCAGTGTGTTAGTGTGTGTTATATTGTGCTAAAGCATGTTCATATATATACGTGTGTGACCTAAAAACCTTTTTTAAGTGTTTTTCACTCTTCCATAAATTCCAACATTGTGCACTGTCCAGAATAAAAAAATGTAGTTAGACATTAACATGTGAATTAATACACATCCCTGAACACGGATTCTGTAGAAATATTTTCCCTGTGCTGACTCAAAAAGAAAGTTATTCTAACCTATTGACTAGTTTAACTATTCAAATGGTTAAAACACACAACAATTCATTTTACAGGATCAGTTAAAGACTAGTTTGTCAATAAAATAGTTTCACTAATAATGAACTATTATTTTTTATTGATCAGGGGCTAAATAAAAGTCTAAACTAACTTCAATAAATAATGCATTCATTTCTTTTTCAAATGTAAACCAGTATGCCCAAAACAAGTGTGGAACATAATAAGAACACTTTATAACACAATCGCATGTAGAACCACCTTTAACAACAATAAAGTCATGTAAATATATTCTGTAAAACTCCCTTTGATATCATTATACAGCCAAGATAAGCTCCTGAACAGATGGCTTCTGATTTATCTCAACAATATTCGGGTATAAAGTGAGTTTATCGTGGTCTCATTCATTATATGTTTCCCAGGTTCTGCAAAGCACGGCCAAATCGTCACCATTTTACCAGAATTTGTGACTGTTGCTGGGCTTTTTTTTGCAGAGTCTAATAAAACCCAGAAATATAAAAAATATAGTCACACTTCCACAATCAGAAGCTATCTCAGACATTATCTCACTTCATCTGAAATGCGTCTCGGACACATCACTGTGTTATACACACATTTACGTCATATTGATTATTTACAGTCAGTGTTTCACAGCACTTTAGATATTGTAGCTCCACTTAAAATGAAATAATTAAACAGAAAAAATGTGTACCCTGGACCAACGACCACAGACAAACCTTAAAACAATCAACTAGGAAATTAGAAAGTAAATGACTTCAAAATAAATGATCAGTATTTCAATTATGATGGAAGGAAAGACTTCATAGCTACAAAAAATCTCTTAGCGCTGCTAGATCAGTGAATCTCTCCAGACTTATTAAAGATCACAAAAATAATCATAAATTTGTATTTAATACTGTATCAAAATTAACTTTGAATATAAACACTGACAAAAAGTACACATTATTCTGATAGGAAAATTTATAACAGACTTTTAATATTCAGACTATTAATTTAAAGTATTTTGATTTTGTAGATAATAATATTAATATAATTATATCTATCTGTCCATTGTCAGTTTTTTCTGATTGTGCTGTGTTTTGAGCTTCATATAAACATGAACATCAACATAATTTTCATCACTTTTTCAAAGGTAGTTTATCTTGCAGGAAATAATGATTTGTCAGTCAGTGCTTAGTAAGAGTAATATTATAGAGGTGTGTTGTAATGCAGCAGCATTAGAATCCATATTTGGACATTAATGAAAGCAAAACACAGGGCCAACAATCCAAAACTCTAAGCAAAGAACAGTGTTGTAAACAACAAAGTCCATACACAGAGAAAACAATATGCACAGCAAACAAATCCAAAAAAATGTGTCAGAAAAAGAACAAGGCAAAGGGTCAATATACAGAGAACAAACAATCCGAATACAAACAGCTCAGAACAGACAATACTTTGCAATGACGTGGGTGTGAGCCTGGTTTAAATACTCGTAACCCTGTAAAGTGCTGGGCTCCACCCAGAGGTTCTCGTATTCAGATGACGGCTCCCTCTGGCAGCCTGGGGAAAGTTTCTCATGATGTTATATGTGTAAATTAGCAAAGGTGATGTCTGATGTTGTAGTATGCTCTGGCTCCATTCCAATGCAGTGTAGAGCTGTAGCTTAGAGCAGGTTAATGTCACAGAACTGTTGGATGTCCAGGTCCTGTGAAAACAATGTGGGCTTATTAACAGTAAGTGCTTTAGATGCAAGAGATCTTATATTTAACAATCCTAGTGATATATTCTCAGTATATTTTGGCACATTCTGCCCTGGGCTAATTGTGTGATACCATTTTTTTATGACCTCATCTTATGACTGTGATATCTTTTGATATTTCATGGACTTTCTTTCTGATAAATCTGCAAACATACAAGTCCAGATACTAATCCTGAAATTCTCTTTTATCATATATTTGTTGTTATTCCATCCTCACCATTCAATCTGTCGGGTCATGACATTTCAGCTAACTGTTGCTTATCTTTTGAAGGAGGACATCTTGTTCTCAGTACGTGATCTAATCTCTGTTTTTCATCAAAACTTACACTCCTGCAAAATACCACCATATGTCACCAACCTTTGTTCATCAGCTCCTGTGTATTGTGAACAATAATGCGCAACATTAATGAACTAGTGATTCCTATTAGCCCACCTGTCCCTGATGTTTCCTCCATATTATCTGCCATATCGTGACCATTTTACTGTCGTTGAAGTCTGTAGTGCCTTTTTCAGTTTCCCTGTCGGTAAGCCGATCTTTGCCTTTACATTCAAGCATTATTAATACACCTGGACACGCCTACTTCAAGGGTTCATTGAGTCATTGCCTGCAGGCTTGTCCATGGAGCATTCTTCGTTGTCATCACTTCTCCTTCCAGAAAACTGTTCTCTATTGAAATACACAGACAGCATTCTGCTTTCATGGAAAGATGCAAACTGCAGTAAAAAGGCTCCCTTCAGAACAAATGTGCTGGCTGTGAATTCACTATGATCTAGTTTTATGATAATCAACTTATTAAAACAAAGGTTTTTATACAGCCTTGTTTAGTTCAAGAAACAGACACATGATGACTCATTGTAGCTAGTACACAGTCTGATTAGCATGCTTGTCTGATCCCTGGCTCTGGCTCTGGATTGTCACCAGTTAACTATAGACCTGTTCTAATACTATGTGCTATGCTGCAAGAAATGAGAGTAGGACCTTCTAAGCAACATATATTAGCATAATTTCTTGTATTAAACATAAAACAGTAATTCCCTTGTTGCAGAAACCATCAAATGTTCAATGATGAACACCCAATTGCAAGACTGACCACCACAAAACAGTTCAAAGTTGCCACCATGGTCTCCAAGTTTTTCTGTCTACAGCAGTCCCATGGGTCAACAGGTTGTCCATGTGGGGCCATCCCCAGTAGCAGGGAGCACTACAAATCAATAAAACTCCAACCAGGAGCATGGCATTAGGATGGATCAGGTATAAAGAAATGAAGTGGTCACACTGTTAACTCAGAACACTGGGAGGTCAGGATTAGCAAGTGTTGTGAGACAAAGAGAAAGAGAGAGATATATAGAGAGAAATTATTAGGTATGCATGTGATCATGTTACAGTTAAAGACAGTATATTATGTAGAAAGTGCAGAACAATGTAGATGCAAGGAAATAAAGAATTGAAACTAAAGCTAAAAACTAAAGAAATGGTTGTTGAATTCAGGAGAGCACATAGCTGAACATCGATGGATCTTCCATAGAGATTGTCAAGAACACCAAATTCCTTGGTGTTCATCTGGCGGAAAACTTCACCTGGTCACGCAACAAAAGCTCTAACAGCAAGAAGGCCCAGAAGCATCTATACTTCCTCCAAAGACTGAGGAAAGCTCATCTCCCTCCCCCGATCCTGACTATGTTCTACAGGTGAACTATTGAGAAAATCCTGAGCAGCTGCATCACTGTCTGGTTTGGGAATTTCATCATCTTGGACCATGCAGCGGATAGTGAGGACAGCTGAGCAAATCATTGGAGTCTCTCTTCCTTCTATTATGGACATTTACACCACACATTGCATCCGCAAAGCCTAGAACATTGTGTATGACCCCACACACCCCTCACATACACTCTTCACCCTCCTGCCATCTGGAAAAAGGAAGCAACAGTGTCTTACATTTACATTTAAGATCATTTGTCAGACATCCTTATCCAGAGCAACGTACAAAAGTGCTTTTAAATCTGTCTTTGAATACATTAGCTCAGGTTCAGTATGCTGCAAGACTAAATATACTAATAGCCTAAAACACTGTTCATTTTTTTTTTTTTTTTTTTTTTTGGGGGGAGTACACATATACAACAGGGGAGAAAGTGCTAGGTCAAGTGTTTTATGAAGATGAAGGTCTTCAACCATCTTTTGAAGACAGCCAGTGACTCAGCTGTTCAGACCTCTAGAGGAAGTTCGTTCCACCACCTGAGTGTCAAGACAGAAAAGAGTCTTGTTGTATGTCTACCTCTTACCCTGAGAGATGGTGGGACCAGTGGAGCAGTGCTGGTAGATCTGAGGGTGCGAGGTGCAGTGCGAGGTGTGATAAGAGCTTTGAGGTAAGAGGGAACTGGTCCATTGATGGCTTTGTAGGTAAGCATCAGTGTTTAAATCTGATGTGTTCAGCTACCGGGAGCCAGTGGAGGGAGCGCAGCAGCGGGTGGTGTGAGAAAACTTAGGCAAGTTGAAACAAGTCGTGCAGCTGCATTTTGGATCATTTGCAGAAGACAAATTGTGTTTGTATGTAGACCTGCCAACAGTGAATTACAGTAGTCCAGTCTTGAAATGACAAGAGACTGAAGAAAATACCTGAGGTGCCTGTGTGGTCAAATATGGACAAATCCTTCTGATGTTGTAGAGAAGAAACCAACATCACTGAGTCACATTAGCAACATGTGAGGAAAAGGACAGTTAATTGTCCAAGGTTACCCCAAGGTTGTGAGCTGTGTCTGAAGGGGACATCAGGTCATTGTGTAGGGATATTGAAAGATCCTGACCTTGGGATGAATCACCTGGAATGATCAGCAGTTCAGTTTTACTGGGATTGAGCTTCAACTGATGAGCTGACATCCATGACGAGATGTCTGTGAGACATGCTGATATTCGAGTAGAAGCTGTGGTATCTGAGGGTGGGAAGGAGAAGATAAGTTGAGTGTCATCAGCATAGCAGTGGTACGAGAACCCATGGGTACGAGAACCCATGTGAGGAAAAAACATGGGTTATTTCCACATCCCTCTTAACTCCTGTCTACTTTCTTCAGTCTTCAGTCTTTTGTCTCACTTCTTTAAGCTAGCCTCTTCCTCTGAATGCTGCACTTCTTCATTCCACCACCATGTTTCCTTATCTTCTTTTCTCCTTCCAGAAGACACACCTTTCCTTAACACCAAACCTGCCAATCACTTCCTCATCACCTCTGATCCCCTCACCAACATGTCTGTTGAAGTCTGCTCCAATCACTACTGTCTCCCATTTGGGAATTCTCTCTAACACCTCATCTACCTCCCTCCAGAATCTCTCCTTCTCTTCTAACTCTCAGCCTACTTGTGGAGTATAACCACTGACGACATTCAACATTAACCCTTCAGTGTCTAACTTCACACTGATGACCCTGTCTGACTCTCTCTTCACCTCTAAAACATTCTTCACAAACTCCTCCTTCAGGATCTCTCCTACCTCATTTCTCTGCCTTTCCACGCCATAATACACACCATTTGTATCCTCCTCCAATACTATGTTCTTTACTCCCTTTTCACCTGGTCTCCTGTACACACAGTATATCTACCTTCCTTCTCTCCATCATGTCTGTCAGCTGTCTATCTTTCCCTGTCATTGTACCAATGTTGAGAGTCTCTATTCTCAGACCTCTACTCCTGCCTTTCCTCTTATTTCTCTGCCTCTGAACCCTTCTCCCTCCTTTCCTTCCTCCACGAACAGTATTCCAATTTTTGCCGGCACCCTGTAGGTCAACAGTGCCTATGGCTTTCGTTGTTAACCCGGGCCTCGACCGATCCGGTCTGGAATAGACACTGACAACTCACATGTTTAGATTTGGCACGTTTTACTCCAGATGCCCTTCCTGGCACAACCCTCTCTATTTATCCAGGCTTGGGACCACCACAGAAGTCACTGCCTTGCAACCCCTGTGGCTAGAACTCTGGATGGTCTTTCTATTTCATCAAGTGCAGCAGTAAAGGACCTTAGAGTCATTATTTTTCCAGTTTTCATTTAAAGCTCATGTAGATAACTGTTGAAGCAGGGTCAAACACTGTTGGTGAATGGAGAGTGTAGCCAGGGGGAATAAGAGGTAAGGATCACACACACCTGCTACATTTGACCAATGACTGTGCTCTGTTGCATTGAGCTCTTGCAGGGATGAAAAACAGAGAGACTAGTGCATCAAGAGAGAGAACCTGCAAATCACTGAGAAGTGAAAGTGACACATAAAATATTTTCAAGCCTGCCTACAATTTTTTCTTTTCCAAAATTTCACTTTCTTTCATATCAGAAATATTGCTAAGATAAGAAATATGATGTCACTACATGATGCAACAACACTAGTTAATGCTATTTTTGTTACCTCTTGTCAGTTAATGGGTGTCATCACAGAGCAGAATTAAACCCAAATGCAGGGTTAAGATAAAAAGGCGTCCTATTAAGGAAAACAGCACAACCTACAAACACATGAAAAACATTAGGGAAGACTAAGGAAGTAAAACACAAACCTGAACAATATACAGAAACACAAGGACTCACAACAAGGACAAACAACATGCATAAGGCAACCAGTTTAAAAAGGCAGAACAATTAGTGAAGCACAAGGAACAGGTATGCAGAAGCCTGCTAGAATATCCCCCTGGTGTTCAGCCAAGGAATAGTTCAAGCTGTCCATGACACCTCTAGGTTGGATTATTGTAATGTTTTACTGTCTGGATGTTCCAGTAGGACCATAAGCTCCGTTTAGTCCAGAACGCAAACGCTAGAGTTCTAACTACAACCAGAACATAAGAATACTTCATTCCTATCTTATACACACTGCATTGGCTCCCAGATAAATTTCACATTGATTATTATACACTATTACTGACCTATAAAACACTTAATGGTCTCACACCACAGTACCTAAGTTGTCATTCTTTCAGCTGCACTTTGGGGGCATCACAGTGGATCATCTGGTTCGCACATTTGATTTGGCACACGTTTTACCTCAGCTGCTCTTCCTGAAACAAACCTCACATTTTATCTGGTGTTATTGTTTAATTTGTTTAATTAACTGTGTTAATTGTTTACTTCCTGTTGTTGTTCCTTAAGCAGTACATAGTGAAATGAGACAACATTTTTCCAGGACCATGGAGCTACATAGAACAAAAAAGACAGAACTACATACAACATAAAGCTAAGGATTTAAACTAGGTTAATCCTAGCTACATAAAGTGCATCTGTGCAACCTGGTGCAGACAGTGCAGACAGACAATACAAAACACATAGACGACAAAAACACAAAATTAGAGCAGACTCAGAATTAAATTAAATGCAAATAACAAATGCAAATAGCAGCGGTTTCTATATGGTGAGGTAATGAGTTTTACAAGAAGCAATGTGCAACGTGGTATGTGCAAATATGCAGAAAAATATGCAGAAAAAACTGTGCAAAAAGGCGGTTTGTAAACATGTATGTATATTTGTGGAGTGTGTATTGTGCCAATCAGTGCAGTCAAGAGTTGTGTGTCTGTGTGTGTGTGTTTGGTAGAAATCAGTTCAGTTATTGAGGAGTGTGATGGCTTGTGTGAAGAAACTGTTACACAGTCTGGTTGTCAGGGCCCGAATGCTTCGGTACCTTTTTCCAGATGGAAGGGGGGTGAAGGGCTTGCGTGAGGCGTGTGTGGGGTGAAGAGTGTGTGTGAGGGGTGTGTGGGGTGAAGACTGTGTGTGAGGGGTGTGTGGGGTGAAGAGTGTGTGTGTGAGTGGTGTGTGTGTTTGTCCACAATGCTGTTAGCTTTGCGGATGCAGCGTGTGATGTAAATGTCCGTGATAGAGGGAAGAGAAACGCCAGTAATCTTCTCAGCTGTCCTCACTATCCTCTGCAGGGTCTTGCAATCCGAGATGGTGCAATTCCCAAACCAGACAGTGATGCAGCTGCTCAGAATACTCTCAATAGTCCCTCTATAGAATGTAGTCAGGATGTTGGGAGGGAGATGAGTTTTCCTCAGACTTTGGAGGAAGTAGAGACGCTGCTGGGCTTTCTTAGTGATGGAGCTGGTGTTGAGTGACCAAGTGAAGTTCTCTGCCAGATGAACAGCAAGGAATTTGGTATTCTTGACTATCTCCATGGAGGATCCGTCGATGTACAGTGGGGAGTGGTCATTCTGTGCTTTTCTAAAGTCAACAACCATCTCTTTAGTTTTATTCACATTCAGATGCAGGTTGTTGGCTCTACACCAGACAGTCAGCTGTTGTGTCATCGGTGAACTTGATGATATGTTTAGAACTGTACATTGCTGCACAGTTGTGAGTCAGCAACGTGAACAGCAGTGGACTGAGCACGCAGCCCTGAAGGGCTCCAGTGTTCAGTGTGGAGGCGCTGAAGATGCTGTTCCCAATCCGGACTGATTGAGGTCTCCCAGTCAGGAAGTCCAGGATCCAGTTGCAGAGAGAGGTGTTCAGGCCCAGCAGGCTCAACTTCTCAATCAGGTGCTATGTCAAGTCTATGAACAGCATTCATACGTAAGTGTCCTTATTGTCCAGGTAGATTAGGGCTACGTGAAGGGCTGTAGAAATAGCGTTGTCTGTGGAGGGGTTTGGAGTCCAGAGAAAGTGATAATTGGCTCTTGATGTGCCGCATTACGAGCCTCTCAAAGCACTTCATCGAGATGGTTGTGGGTGGTCACTTTAAGACACGTGGGAACAACAGTACTGCTCAGGAACATGTTGAAGATGTCAGTAAAGACACCTCAGCTGTGGATAGACAGAGTACCTGGTCGTTGGGGGGAGGGATGGTTTTCCTCACCTTTGTGTTGTTCTGTGCCTCAAATCGAGCGTAGAAGTGGTTTAGCGCATCTGGGAGGGAGGCATCATTGTCACAGGCAGTTGAAGCTGTCTTGTAGTTCGTGATCACCTGCATGCCCTTCTACATGCGCAGAGTGTCTCTGCTGTCCATAAAGTGGTTGTGGATTGTCTGTGCGTGTGCACGCTTTGCTTCTCTGATGTCTCAGGACAGTTTGGCCCTTGCTGTTCTTAGGGCTGTCCTGTCCCCTTCTCTGAAGGCCACTTCTGCAGTCTAATGCACTTTCTGATGTAGCTGGTCACTGATGCTGGGGTTTCGAAGGTACGCACCAGGAACATTTGTGTAAACAAGATCCAGCGTGTTCGCCCCTCTAGTTGCAAAGTCTACATACTGATGAAATTTAAGGAACACTGTTTTGAGATTTGTATGATTGAAATCTCCGGCGACAATAAACAGTCCGTCGAGGTGAGCATTCTGCAGGTCACTAATAACCGAGTAAAGCTTGCATATAGCCTCTTTAGCATTAGTGCTTGGGGGAATGTACACTACAACAGTGAAAACAGTGGTGAATTCCCGTGGTAAATAAAATGGTCTGTATCTGGCCTGTATCTGTATAATGGGCCGCTTCCTGTACTTAACTGTATGCCCACCCACATTTCACTGCATATTGTACTGTAAAGTGATTGCGTGTGTGACATAAAATTTGAATTTGAATTTGATTTGATCTAACAGTCACAAACTCCACTAGTGATGAACAGTAACTAGAAACAAGCACAGAGTTCTTGCACCATTCCGTGTTTATGTAAACACACACTGAATGCACTGAATGGTATTGAATGCTAAGTTAAATTCACAAACAGCATTTTTGCATATGTATTATTATTGTCCAGTGTGAGCATATGTGAGCAGTGTTAAGGAGACAGCATCCTCTGTGTTCCTATTGCTGTGGTAGGCAAACTGATATAGGTCTAATGTGGGTTGGAGGCAGTTCTATAGGTGTGCCAGAACCAGTCGCTCAAAGCACTTCATTATACTGGGTGTGACTGCTACTGGGAGGAAGTCACTTACTGTGTTTTTCCTGCATTTTAAACATTTGCATTGAGCCTTGTGCTTATCTCGGCATTTAATTTGACCAAGATGGCGGTGCTTCCACAAAGCGAGGCTCAGCGTCTCACCAGCAGAGAACACCGGTAAGACCAGAGGTGGAGGGCTATGCATTTATATAAGCAAAGCTTGGTGTACAGACTCTGTTATCACTAGGAGTCATTGCTCACCTAACCTGGAATTTATTATGGTTAAGTGTTGTAGCGTCTCCAGGTCGGATCATTTGCTTCTGGTGTATGTCCTACTCAAACCCTAATTAACGGTCACAATGGGGCTCAGTCTTTTGCCACCGTTCCACAGACCCCCAACGACAGGCACCAAGATGTGTGAACCCACATCCTAAAGGAAACTAAGGTCAAGGAAACACTCTATCTCCCTTAATGCTGGAATTTCTGCAAGAAACTTAGGGACTGATAACAGTCCCTCATTCTGATCCTAGCTATAAATCACCATCTTTCCTAACAGCCCTAGCATTGTAAAACAGTCAGGACTGCTTGGACTGCATTACCACAAACAGGATCTGGGCCTTACCCCCTGCTCCAGACACCAAAAGGCCTCCCCCCCCCACGAGGAATGTGAGAACTCTCCTGATGACTTCTCCCTCACACACACCCACACACAGTCACATTCATCAAGAGAGTTCTTTTATCCAAGTCATAATAAAACTATATTAAAATCCTGCCTAACCCACGCTGGTGCTACACATCTATATGTATAGATATATAGATGTACACATATATATATATATATATACCTCCTTTGGTGCTTTTTATTTTCTATTATGGTATAGCCACTCCTGTCCTGTTATCTATATCCACCTTTTTCTTGTAT
>JAOTRN010000046.1:2363923-2375126 GCA_028566695.1 Bagroides melapterus | reverse complement strand
TTTATTTATTTATTGCTATTATTCACGTTGTTAATCATGTGGCTAAATGGAGCTTTGATTTTTCTTTATGTCCCAACACAGTGAACAGTTCCAATTCTGTGGCCATTCTGATTTGATTGTTTGGATCTGAAATTTGGGATGTTGATGGTAATACTGGACCAAAAGAACACAGACATATGGAGTATAATTCTCATTTATTCAAATATCTTAATCATTATTCTCTGATCATCACCATCATAAACGTCATCCTTACACAGCAACAGAAATACCTGATAAATCTATAAAGCTCTGCATAAATATTTGTCATATAAGTGCTTAATTATTCCATAGAGTTTTTCTGTTTCCTAAAAGATGTTTTATAATAACATTAAATGATCTTATCATCTTTGCACTAATCTGTCACACACTTACATCTGTGCATGTTGTACAGAGAGCTGATGAAGAGAACTGATACCCAAAAGGGAACATTTATGGCATTCTGTGATCTGGAAGACCATTTATCCTTACAGTGTGAAAATTCTTTATGTACTTAACTGTTAAATGCTTATTCTTATTACCATTTATTATAATCATTAATGTGAGTAAAAATAACTTTTGTAAAACTATCATCATCATCATCATCAGAACACAAGTAATGATGAATATGACATGAATGTTGCCTGTATACAGGTTTACAACAATAACAATCATTT
Organism: Bagroides melapterus; assembly: GCA_028566695.1. NCBI lineage: Eukaryota > Metazoa > Chordata > Actinopteri > Siluriformes > Bagridae > Bagroides > Bagroides melapterus. The sequence goes on along the minus strand of JAOTRN010000046.1, from coordinate 2,374,434 downwards.
CATTGTATTTCTACAAACTTTACATCACCATAGCAAGAAATACTGCCATCACTGTGACTAAATTATATTAAACCATTTTAAGAACCAGGAAGCAGACTTGCATTTTTATCCTCCATCAAGGCTGAGGGTGCTTTCAGGTGTTGAGTCTTTCAGGTGGATCAATTAAACACTGAAGCAGCTTAGCACAGATTTTAAGACATTTTTATATTAAATGGTTGTTTGCTGTTCTTTGTTTGAGTTTTTTATGTTAATCTGCAATAATAAATGACATGTTTGAGAGCCCTGTTTTTTTCTACAATGTAAAACCTTCAGCTCTGAGTTCCTTCTTCTCGCAGTCGTTCATTCGGCCCCTCTGAGGAAACAGTGGAGATAGAAAATGGAGATGATAATCTGAAAGGAAGATTGAGAAGAATTTGCATCACTGATATTATTAGAGATGCATAGATACCATTTTTTCAGATAGAGTATGAATATGGAGAGCATGCAGAACAGTATCAGCAGTTGTGTCTGTTCTGCTCTGTGCACTCAGCTCACACTCTTTATTTAACACTGTTCACTCTAAATGCCATAGAGATGTTTTATCAGGTTATTTATATTCTATTAAGAAGCTGTATTTTGTCCTCTTGATATATATTTTTTATTTTTACATTAATTAGTTCAACACAGTACAGTAGGCTTGTGTTTTTTACATTTATGGCATTTTGGTAGACACCCTTATACGAAGCATCTTACATTTTAATCTCATTTTATACAACTGAGCAACTGAGGGTTATCAATTGAGCTGTAAAATTCAGTCTTTAGCCTATCCTCTAAAGATTGCGTACATGCTCCAGAAGCAGCATTTTTCCTCACCTCTCAGTAAGTCTCTTCAGCGCTCGCTCAATGTTCATACGATGTCCAACACGGCTAACTCCAAGATCAAGGAAGTCCTCCTTTGTCAGTGATGGCAGGTGTGAACCATCAATCTCATTGTCTAGGAAGCGCTCTCGATGCTCCGCCAGGTTTAGGTACGTCAACCAATCAGCGACATCATATTTGGTCCAGTATGGGAGGGGCTTGGATGCAAAAGGCCGATTGGGTGGAGGAAGGGTGAGAGGCAGTAAGTAGCTCACACTGGAAGGGGAAGAGCCACCTGATAGGAAGTGTGTAGGGGAGAGAGAGTGCGATGCTAGCAAAGGGTTTGAAGTAGGTGCTGGAGAAGAAGGGGGCATTAGTGGGGGAGTTGGAGGGAAGAAATGTTCAGCCAGAGGATGGACAGATGATGGCGGAGTAAGGGGGGCCTGAAGATCAAAAGGAGATCCATAAAGGGAAGCAGAAGGAAAGAGAGGAAGAGAGGAAGGACGTGGTGGCCCAGGTTGTGGTCGTTCTGAACAGGAAATAAGAGGACTTGGAGCACGGCGTCGCTGCATATGAATCTCAGAACGCCTTGGATCTGAAGCAGAAAACAAATCCAGACCTTTAGTACGATATTTAGCACGGTGCTTGGGCGAAGTTGGGTATGGGGAGTAGGACACAGAGGAAGGAGAAAGAGGGGCATGTGAAAGGGATATAGGAGAGATGGGAGGGTGGCTGTATGACGGAGGGGACAATGGAGGGTGTGCAAGTGACAGAGGAGAAAGTGGGGCATGGGGCAGACAGGGAGGAGAAAGAGGACAGTGTGAGAAAGACAGAGGAGAGGCGGATGGGGTCCAGTTAGAATAAGGAGGTGCCTGAGGGGTCAAGGTAGGGGTTAATGCAGGGGTCAAAGGTGAAGAAGGTACAGGATGCGTGGTGAGGCTAGGCGCTATGGGGTTAAGTACAATATTTGTGGTTAAGCTGTTAGAGGAGAGTGTTGAGGGTAATGGAGCAGGAGTTGGATTAGGAGGCAATGTATGGGCTAAGGGATTCGGAGAAATAGTCTGGGTTAAGGTATTAGCACAAATAGATGGTGCTAAGGAGTTAGGGGTAATAGTAGGGCTTAAAGGCTTAGAGTTAATAGGAGTTAATGGGACAGGAGCCAAAGAAGGGGACAGAGATCTCTGAAGTGGTTGAGAGGAGGAAAGAAGTTGTGCATGGCCTGCAGGAATTAATGAAGACAGGTCTTCTGAAAACCTATAGAAAAGAAAAATCAGATAATCTCAGATAACCTTTAGATGGAAACAAATCCAAGACTAGCTCCATTATGATTTAGCTGACTACTTCAAAACTGTCTGTAGTGGAAGGTCTCTGACCTTTGCATTTGCTGTGACCCTTGACCTTGCCATCCCCCGAGCTGCTGCAGTTTGTTGCTAAGTTCACTGATAATACTGGCCTTTACACTCGAAAGAGGAGAGTTCAGACGTCTGTCCATGAAAGATGTTCCCTTCACTTCTACTTTTCCCTCCAACTTTTCATCTGACTGGTAGAATCCTGGGGCAGCACTTGTCTGTCGCCGTAGTGATGGCACTGTTCGTCCTACATCCATATTAGTATGTAATTTAGCAGTGTTATGTATGTGTGGTTTCACATGGGTTGGTGGTGGAGGTTTGCTTTTATGTTTGTGAGTTTTTGCATGTGTGTCATTGTGCATTTTAAATTGTTGGTTTATGTTAGACAGACAAGAATCAAGGGACACTCTTCTGCCTTCCTTTAGTCCACCACTTTCTGTGCTCACCCGTCTTTCTTGTTGCCTCCTTTCTCCACTAACACTTTCTGTGTGATGGTCACTGCTGCTGTGACTGTCTGGTTCCTCAATTCCAGAATCCACAACTGCTTCAGGCCATTCAAATCCCTTTGATTCTGACTGGATCCGTTCACCACCAAAAACCAATTGACTTGATGGAGTTGTCATGGTGACAGTTACTACAGCAGCAGTCACTGTTGTCGCAGCAGCAGTTGTCATGGTGGGATAGGTAAGAGTAGCATTACCATGGTTTTGTGCCTGGTAGAAAAGTGGGAGGGGCCTGTGCAGTGATGCAGGGTCTGAGGAAGTGGGTGGGGCAGAAGATGTGGAAGTAAGAGGGAAGATCTGGGGAGATGGAAGTGAAGGAGAAAGAGCAGATTGGGTTAAATTGGCCACTTCACTATCATATGATGTCAAACTGGATGCAGCAGAGTCGACAGCTTGAGGGGACGTGACTGGGGGCTGGGAGTGAATATGTGGCATTTGCATGGATTTGGGTGGATTGGCAGGAGGTATTTTGGGACAGAGCTGGGGTGGTGGAAGTAGAGGAGAAGGGGGAAAGAGAAATGGATGAACAATGGCAGAGGGATGAAAGGTTGAGAGATGAATTTCAGGTAGAGTCTGAGAAGTTTCTGTTGGTCCTGGTGTATCTAGAGGGGTGTTCTGGAGCTGCTGATCATGCTGCAGGAAACTTTGACCACCAGGTTGTTGTTCTTGGTGATGGTTGTACACTGTTGTTCCTTGTACTTTCCTGTCCATCCCATTTGCAAATTGTAAGGGCGGTGGTAGTGGTTCTGCAAACACAAACTCATCAGCTATGTCCACTGAGGGGGCTGGCGGAGGCAAAACCATTACTCCACCTCCGATTTCATTGTCTGGACCTTCCTCCTTATTTTCATCTCTTTCTCTCTCTGTGTCTGACGTCTTGTTGGTTTCTAAGGCAGGATTAGTATAGTGAGTAGCATTAGTACTCAATTCAGTATCCATGCGTAATAAAGGGGGTCTATGCTGAGGGGGCTGTTGGGACATTTTTCCATACCCATCCTTCTCATGATGAAAAGTCTGATATTGATTTGTTCTTTCAGTAGTAAACTGCACCTTCTGAACATCTCTTCCCTCCCTTTCCATACTCAATATCCCACTACTTGACAATCGCAACATTCTGGGACTCTGGGGTCGACTCAAAGGAGAGTGACTTGTTGATGTAGGGCTGCTTCCACTAAGGTAGAGGTTAGCCTGTGCTTGGTGCATGTAGGATGTGGACTGGTGCTGTGAATTGTGGGTAGACGAATGAGGGATTGGGAAAGCAGCAGCAGTGGAAAACTGGCGTCCAAAATGTCTCTCCTCTTTACGGGATCGACGGTCGTCCTTAAGTGCTCGCTCCCGAGCAGCTAATGCCAGGCTTAGTGGACTTGATGGATCAAGAACTTTCCCAGTTAATGGGTGAATAAAGGTAGTGTTGTGCTGAGAGGCATATTGTGGAAGTCCAAAGGCAGGTGGCATGCTAGCAGCATCACTTGTGAACAAGCCCTCATCAATTGATTTGGAGGGGCGGAGCCTGGGGGCAGGCTCATTTTGAGCCAACAGGGCAGAGTCAGGCTCAACTAGGACATCTTCTTCAGAGGAGTAGAAGAAGGAAGAGCTTTTGCGGCGGGAATCACGGAAACGTTCTCTTTCACGTTGAGCTGTTCCACCTACATCTGGAGGAAAGGGTGTAGGTGGAACAGGAGGCAGGGCTGTAGGTGGCTCTGGGATTAATACTGTTTTGTGATGTTCTGCCTCTTCATCCTCAAGCTGTGGAGATGGCTCTGCCTCCACACTGCTGTTCTGGCTGCTATGTCCTGAGCTGCTTGTGGATGGTGCCTTGATGATTATAGTTGGAATTGGAATTGAGTTTTTCTCTGATTTCCCAACTCCTTCCTCCACCTTACGTTGCTTTAGCAATGGCCCCTTACCACCACGGCGACCAGTTGTCTTTGCAATTGCCACAGGTATGTCACTTGTAGGTGCAGCACTGCTAGAACCACGCCTTAAACCAACCATTTTTGCTCCTCCCCTCCTAATATGGTCAGCATCCACCTTTAAAAAATATATATGATATATATGATAATATATAAGAAAAAATACAATATGCCAATAAGCATTAAATTATTATTAAAATGGCCTGGTTACATTGTGTTTATGTATGTTGCTCACCCTACGACTGGGTGGTGCTCTTATTTGCATCTGGGCATGATGATTGGGGTTGTTGTGTATGAACTCTGGCCTCTTGTGAACTGGAACTGGAGGTTCTGGTGCAGAGGTTTCCGGAGGAGGTGGGATATCATCTGGCCCTGGCACTGATAAACTACGAGACAATTTCATAGTAGGGGGGTGAAGATGTCCCCTTTCCTCCTCAGTTACTCCTAAATATGAAGAGAAATTTGAAGGATATATAAAAAAAAATTAACCTAACAGAAATTATAAGATGGACGACCAAATTTTGCCTCACCAACGGATTTCTGCCGAAGCATCACTCCATGCTGGTAGGTGTGGCTTGATGAAAACTGGGCATAATTAGAACCATACCCAGACCCTGATGACATCACACCAACACCTCCTGATTGCTCATAACTTTGCTGTTTAAAATATAGGAATATATAATCAGAGGAAGTAAGTAATCAAACATTTTAGTTTCACTTTTATTCAATATTCTTTCAGTGCACATATTTACACACAGATTCACATTTTCCCACGGTTACAAGGGTCTATCCGATCCTTCATAAAAGCAACATCTACAGTATACCTTTTTGGCTAGCAATTGGCCATGCAAGACTATGGAGGAGGGGGCATGTTCAAGCAATGGTTTGTGAATGAGAGCAGAGCTTGGGAAAATGATCTGAACCTGTACAGCATTACTATAACTTATTTTAATTTGCAGTCAGCTGGAGAAAGGAGAAAGAACGATGAGATGAGTTTGATAAGAGATAGCAAGTTTAACAACACAAAGCTACATGTGTATAAATGCACAAATGTAAATAACTTTGTTGAAAAGCAAAGTTAATAGAAAACAGCAAAAGAAAGTTTTCCAAAGGCTGCTTTCCATCTCCTCATTGCTGACAAAACCCAGGGAAGTGACAAACTAGTGCCAAAACCCAATATTTCAGGATATGCCATGATGAAATTATCACCATTATGTATGATCCACTATTCCTGTGTCTGGAGCAGGAAAATGCTTCCAGGCCATTCTCCAAGCTCAGCAGCAAATAGTTGCAGGTTGCAAACTGGCTGGAGTACCCACATCTGAAGGGGGCAATATTGAAAGGGGTTGGCTGCACCCCCAAACAGTACTGTCAGTACTGTCAGTGACTGTCAGTGACTCACTGACATTCAGCAAGTTCAGCTGTCCAGTCACATTTCCCCAAAAGCTCTGAGAGACGTTTCAAAGGTAGAAGATGCATTGCCTCAAAGATATAGTCGACTTTGCGGGGCTGATGCAATTTGTTTCACAGATCCACAACTGACCACAAGCCACCCCAATCAAGCTGGGACATACCATATACTGCATCTTGGTGGATTAAGGCTACCTGATTCAATACCTTAGTAAACACCAACCCAAAAGAAGAAACAACTCAATTCATGGTCCCAAAGTTATTCCAGGTTGCTCACTGTAATTAGATGGTGGAACATTTAAAGTTGGATAAGACACTGACCCAACCAGCCTGTTTCTATTACCCAGGTCTCTACACTGATTTTCACAGGTAGTTTGTGGCATGTCAGGAATGTTGGTGAAATTGAACCAGTCACACCAAAAGTGTCTTTGTGCCCATTACCAATAATTTAGATTTGAAAGAATTAGTATAGACCTAATCAAACCATTAGAAAGTTTTGAATGATGGCATTTGGCTTTGGACTAGGCACCATGATAGCCGGAAGCAGTGCCTCTCCACAACACCAGTATGCAGTGTTCCAGAGACACTCTTACATAATATTTCCTGAAATGGGATCACACAAGACATCCTGACTGACAAAGGCATATCCATGTCATTCAGCCTTTGTAAACTGCAGAATTGAATTTATATTATACCAATTTGTACCAGTGTAAAACAGTTTCATAAGTTGCTCAGATAAGCTATGAGGTGCTTAAGCAACTGTTATTTGTAGTCAAGAGATCCCATCTGCAGCTCGTGGAATTACTCCAGTGTATGTTTTGTGTTGCAGTGAGCTGGGCTGAATAAGGATGAAATAGGGAAAGACAAGCACTGTGAGAGAGAAATCAGCCGTTCAAAGCCATATGTCTGTGTATGTGTCTGTGTGTTGAGATTGGGTGTCCATAAATGTTAATTAAATCAGTGAAAAGTGAATTGGTAGAAAACAGCAAACTAAAGATTCCCTTGAGTCCCAAGCCTGCCCCAGGCCCCTTATTCCTGACCAAACCCCAGGAAGAGCTGCAGAGTTATTACTGTTTTATATGGTATATATGCTCAATTACACCATACAAATTAACCATTTTAGAGCCATCATTTGGACTGTTTGTCTGTTGCCAACCCAGCTACTGATTATTTCCTACCTGTCACACGATTTGGATTTTAAGCTTCTGTCTCTCAATAAACATTTGAATATGGATCTATAAACTGCCTCCTCATCAACTCAGTTACAGAAAACACTGTCTCCGCTGTGGTGGCAAGTTTGTATTAAAAGTATAATGATGCATAATATACTCAGACTCAGAGGTGATGGTTGAAGCAAAGAGAAAAGAAAAAAATTTTTTTGCTGCAGCAAAAGTAATCTTCCATACAGTGTAAAATCTACACAATGAAGAGGCAAAGAATAGTGTCTCTGCTCTCCTTTTAAACCCCGTGTATGTATGTATGTATGTGTGTGTGTTTTTGTGTCTGTGTGTGTGTGTGTGTGGGGTGGGGGGTCATGCACCCACCCTGGTTACTGGCAAATGTTCCTCTTCCCGTTATCCTGTTATCCTAGTCAAGCTAAGGTCACATTCCATTGTGAGTTCTTATCGGGCACATAAACACAGCTAATGGATGTGTATACAAAGGATAGTGGACTTTATCCTTACATATAAACACTTCTTTAAGGGTGGTACAAGTTTCTCTTACAAAGTAATATCACAAACATTATGCATCAATTTTAAAATTGTCCACTACTCTGCTGAATCCAGTAGAAGTTCCCCAGCTCCAAACTGTTCTTGTTTACCAAGCTGAAATGCCCCATGGCTATTAGAAACAATTACGTGGCCAATGTATGGGCCAAAAATGACTATCTCATGCAGTACATCCATTCCCTCCTGCTGCTAAGTGTTGAGCCAGAAAGAATTGCACTTTCTGACAAATTTGATGGCTCAGTAGAGAAATGCTTGGGTGCTCAGTGCAATATTTTTCTAACCAACTGAAAGCATTCAGTTAGGAATAGAGGTAATGCACATTTATGAAGACATTGCTCCTGGAGAATACTCATGATTGGGCTACAATGGTCTGGGAGAGAGAACCACCACCTTCACCCCCTGAAAACCAAACTGTGTAACAAACCATCAGACTTCTCATGATATAATATAATATAATATAATATAATATAATATAATATAATATAATATAATATAATATAATATAATAAAAACAATTTTGCACAAATATTTTGTAATAAGCATTCAACTTCAACTTGTGGGGAATTTTTATTGATTAATACTCTTCAATAGGTTACTCAGTTCATAACTAGGTTATCAAAGCATAAACATTTTAAATGACAACATCGCTATAACAGATATAGAGAATCAGAGACAGAAGGAGAAGGCAAAAGGGAAAGAGATGAAGAAAGAGGGATAGTAATGTAGAGAGAGACAGATTTGGTAGTAACTATAGCAACAAGATTTATGTGTCAGCATCAAATGCCTCCTTATGGACTTTAAACTCAAGGGAATAAACACTGCATAATTCTTAAACACTGCCTTGTCTTTAACATGGGGAATTTTTAAGCATCGATGTGAACAGCATTCTGTTCACATGGCAAATCCATAAGATTATTTATCCAAAAGATCCAAAAGAATCCAAAAGATTAAGGCATTAATGTAACCAGGAAACAGGAATTTGACTATGGCAGAAGTGGCATTACCTCATTAGCATAGAAACCCTTGTGCCGTTCTTTCCTCCCACTGTGACCTCCATGTCCTTTGTGTCCCTGAGAGTCAGATGTGCTGATTGTCTGCTGAGCGGCAGCTAATATCTCATCCAGTTTATCTAACACATGGAGGTAATACATTATTAATTAATTTTATTCTGTAAAATTAAAAATTAAATAAAAAAAGTGAAACAGACTTACTAAGGGCCATTTGGTAAACACTCCTTTTCTTATCGGGAGCCTGAGAACTCTCTGACTGATCTACAAACAGAATAAAACACACCTTTACACACACACACGCACACACACACACACACACATAAACACGCACACAAATGCGCACACACACACACACACACACACACACACACACACACACTTGGATTCAATTTAATTTATTTAAGTTCACTACAGTGCTAAATGCTGGGCCTGTTCAGGGAATTCTGCAGCATAAAGACCACATGATTCAATGACAAGCATCCCCTACTGTAGTCATGCAAAAAGGCAGTGTGGGATATGGAACTGAAACACTCTCAATTTTAGTCCTCATTTGAGACAGAATTCAAAAGAAAGCAAAATTCAGCTAACAAACACCAGCAATTCTACCAAGATCAATGTCCAGCACTAACTTCACAAGCTTCGCTCTTCTCTCGTTCTTCTTCCAAAGTCTATGCCATGAGCATTGAGTGCTCTAACACACTGACAGAGAATATGTCCAGTATTGAGACTCTTGGCCTTTGTGTAAGACCCTCAACAATTGTATTGCTTTAAATAAAGAACACGCCCTCAACCCCACTGCATCTGAACTGGACAAATGTGCACCCTCAATCTGAAAAATGAATAATGTCAGCTGACACATCTCTTCTGTACCTTCTGTATGAGCAGTAAATTCTAACAGTACCAGGTCCTGCCTGGCACTCGTGTCTGCAAATCAATTTGGGTTTGTCTGGCTGCGTGCTGATTATAATTCCGCCGCTTCGGCTCCAGGAGTTCTCCTGAACTGAATGTGGGATTATTATTTTCAGCATCGGACTCTGATGAGCTCAATGCAGGCAATAATGAGCGTCCTTTTCAGGTCCGAGGACTGGTTTGTGAGGATAGGCCTCAGAGATGCTTATTGTCACATAGGCTCTTAGCCAGAGCACAGGAAATTCCTCGGGTTCGCTCTGAGGGTGATGCTTGTTAGTACTGTGTTCTTCCTTTTGGGTTAGCCCTTTCATCACATATACTCACATTGTGCATGGATGCTCCCCTGGAAAAGCTGCTTCTTCAGCTCAGAGGTAGCAGCTCTGGGCCTGGACCCTGAGGGGGACCAGCTCATAGAGGCAGGCCCCTCATCCGAGGTGACCGGGCCCTACTGAACGCTAGGGCTCCCTCCACTAGGAAGCTGTATGCTCTGAAGTGGATCCTTTTCAGCCTCTGGTGCGATGAATGCTGGCAGGATCCAGTTCACTCCCCGGTTTGTACAGTGCTGGGGTTTCTGCAGACTTGCCTGTCCTTGGGAGCCTCCTTGGGTAGACCTGGCGGGGCTGCTGAGTCCCGTTTGTTCCAATGGAGTCAGCCTCTGAGGAGTTCTGACACTGGAAATGGCTCTGCTATGAACTGGTCATTCAACTTCTCTGCAGGCCTTCTGCCTTCCGCCCCACAGTTTGGCAGTACAGTAGTGTCTGCACCTATAGCAGAGGAGTGGTAGGCCTATGAGGTATCACCTAGGTCTATGAGGCACACAGTGTGTGTGGCTTTGCCCCTAGGGATTATG
>JAOTRN010000046.1:2264997-2275018 GCA_028566695.1 Bagroides melapterus | reverse complement strand
GAGCATGGGGCCATAAATCAGACAGGGCAAGGGGCCATAAATCAAGTTTTTGACATAAAGTATATGATATAACTACTCTTGTGGTTTTTGTGACTGATCTTTGTGCAGATTTTCTGTTGGAATCAACCCACCCACTGGCACCAAGACAGCCACAAATAAGGTTGTAGACAAAAAAGTCTACAAAGAAGAACAAGACAGTCAACCCTCATGTGTCTCTTCTATTTTCAGAAAAGCAATGGCTAAAGCTGAACGAGAATCAATAACTGAAAAAAGAAAACACAAAACACGGCTTGGTACAACACTGATACTACACACCAAGGTCATGATAACAACGGTTTAAGTCATGACATAAACCTGGGAACAAAGACTACCAAGACCTCTGCATCCAAAATTTGGGCAAAGTATTCTGTCATGTGGTGGATTGAAACACAGGAGCAGGCTTTTATAAACACAAAAGCCAAACAGTTCAAAACACAAACTAAAGTCAAAATTGTAAAACAAACAGAGGTTAGGCAATCAGCAAACGGTATTAACAGGCTTGGGTGAGAACATGGATTACAACAATATATCAGATTTTTGGGTCTCGCAGGATTGTCATGGACAGCTTGGACAATTCCCTCCTACTACACCAGGGTTTTGTTAATATTCTCTGCCATGTGTCTTTGTTTATTTTCTGTGTGTTTGCTCTGCCTGATCCTTAGTCTGTTCGCTATGTTTCATTAATCATCTTCCCTATTTATACCTGTAGTTTTGCATGAGTTTTTCGCCGAACCAACCTACGAGTCCAACAACTACGTGATGGGTGTCTCTTGTTACCGTGTTTTTTTTCTCTGTTCCTGGTTTCTGTATCTTGTTTTGTATTTTATTACCTAGTTTTTTCCTAGCGTTTCCTGCATATGTCGGTCTTGTTATTTTTAATTAAATTTCTGTCTTTTGCTATCCCGGCATTTGAGTCTCCATTTGTCCCCACAAGGGGCACACATTTTGTCGTTGCCACATAAATACTGTAATTAAGTGGAATTACAAAAACTGTAATGTACAAAGGGTCCTCAACTTATGATAGAGATCCATTCTTATGATGTGTTGTCACTCAATTTTTAGTTTAAGTTGGAACACACCTAAATACAGTACGTATGTACATAAGCATCAAAGTCACTCACCTATGAGTATGTATATTACAGTCATAATCTAGGACATAACAAGACATTTTTATGACATGAAAATATAACTAGGGCTAAAAAAAAAATACATGGAAGACATGAATATAGAATAATAAAATGAAACAGTAGCAAAAACAAAAAGAGAACAATTCCTTACCTTTACTCTTATGGTTGGCTTGCACACTGGAAGGGGCGTTGCAAAGGTGAGACACGTTTATTGGTATGAGAAAGCAGAAATATCTGCAGAAAATGCTGGAGATACTGGAAAAGGTAAAGAAGCAGCTGAGGTAGAGGGTGCATGATCTGTTGCAGGCCTCTCTACTTTCTTGAAGAAGCTTTACAGTCTAGTCTAGATGGTTACGCTCCTCCTCCTCCCTCCACCTTCAGAGTCAAGTCCTTGTTCTTCTCAGTTGCATTGAAAGCCATAGCAAATGTCCTTTGGCGATAGTATGCCTTGAAAGAAGCAATGACCCCTTGGTCTGTAAAAAGGCTGTGGTATTGGGTGGAAGGTAAACCACCTTGATATTGGGATGAAAGTCACCAGGGGCATTGTCAAACACCAGCAACACTTTAAATGGCAAGCCCTTGGAAGCATACTAACGCTCCACTTCTGGCACAAAGTGGTTGGTAAACCAGTCCTCAAATATCTTAAGTGTCACCCAGGCCTTCTGATGACAGGCAGTTGACCCTTCCAGATGCCCTTGAGTGCCCTTGGATTTTCTGCTTGGTACACAAGCAAAGGCTTCCGCTTGTAGTCACCAGCAGCATTAGTCCCAAGAAGTAAAGTCAGTCTCTCCTTGCTGGCTTTATGACCTGGTGCTGCCTTCTTAATTTTTTTCAGCCAACGTACTAGGATAAACACTTGATGCTTTCTAATCACCACTTGCAGCTTCACCTTGAAGTTTAAGGCTTTGATAATTAGCACGTTCCTTAAATCGCATGAACCAACCCCTACTGGCCACAAACTGTTCACCTTCACTCCCTTCCCCCTGTTCACTCTTCAATGCCTCGAAAACTATATTTTCGCTTTTTCCTGAATCAACATAAGGCTCATTGGGATACGCCATTGATTCTGGTCTTCCAGCAAAAAGTCTCTCCATCCAATAATGAGACCACTATACTGTTTGGTTATCACAGTCGATTGCATAGGAGTGGATCTCTTCACATGCTCAAGGATACGATCTTTATCCTTGATGATCATCGAAACAGTCGATTTCCTCCAGAAACCATTCACTCCAAAACATACACATCAAAGAGCTCAAGAAATGGCATGGTGTGCATGACCAGCAAACACTGTGCAGGATGCAATAGTTAGATCCTTACCCCTCTACCATTGTGAGTGATCATGCATGTGCAGACTTTGCAGCACAAGCTGTGGCCTACAAACCTGGCCATCATTGATTATAATTCTCAGTCCTTTACTGCATCAGCACATTCACTTGAATACTAATCGGACCAACACATTTTCAGTCATACACTCATTCTGAATGTATTAAGATTTTCTTCATTGTTAAAGTAACACTCATTGCATGATTACTTCACTTTCCAAGACTTTGTTTCCATGTTTAATATTCTTTTTTTTTTTTTTATCTTGCCTTGATTCTAGGTTCTTGGGTTTGTGCCCTTGAATTGCTTTAGATCGTTAGAGTCTAGAGTTTTCTTCCCAATCTGGATTTGTTTGACCATTTTAATTAAACTGCAATTGCATCACAGTGTTCTGAGTGAATGTCTTTAATAGTACTATAAAATAGTCTAATTAAACTATTATATTGTTATATAAAGGGTCAGAACCCTTTATATAACAATATAATAGTTTAATTAGACTATTTTAGAATACTAGAAATGACATTCACTCAGAACACTGTGAAATAATAATCATATAATATTTTTAATAATATTAATATACTTTTTAAACAATATTCCTAATTCATTTTTGGCACAAATGTTAGGTACAAATTACCTAATATATGCACTCTCATTCAGAATTAACTTTGTCCAAGTATGGTAACTACCCTAGCACACTCACAGAAACAAGTAAAACTTAAGACTTAAACTGTGATAATTTACTAGGACCTATAAATAAACTTAAAAAAACTAAAGACTGAGTGAAATAATGCTTTAAAATAGCAAGAAAAAATTATGTGTCATGATACTGAAATTTGCAACACTAACAAACAAGCTAATACAAGCACTGAGAAAAGCAAAGGCAAATTTCTTCAACAACATCACTGGAAAATGCCCATAGTAAATAAAAAAATCTGGTGCCAGATATAAAAAAAGAACAATCAAAATATTATTAGATCAAAACCAACTGAATTAAAGATTCAATTCAATTTTATTTGTAGATAGCTTTTAACAATGGTTCAAAGTTTTGAATGTTTCAAAGCAGCTTTACAGAAGAATTTTTTTTTATGTAGATTTATGTATCCCTAAAGAGCAAGCCTGGTGTCACTGTGGCAAGAAAAAAATGCAGCAGACGGTAGAAGAAAGAAACCTAGAGAGGAACAAGACTCAAAAGGGAACACATACTCATTTGGGTGACACCAGAGAATATAAATTATTATAAACACTGGAGACTGTGAACGATCATAAAGAGAGTGTGATTATGTCCTTAATGTCCATTCTACAGTTGTATACAGCCATTTGTAACCAATCAACACCAGATTCATCCGTGCCTATGCCTTCAAATGTGCAATGATGGAGATACAGCATATGTAGAATTTTATTTTTTGTATTGATTAAGAGGTCTTAATCCTCAATGTCCCCATGGGGTTGGCAACTTCTCTTCAAATGTCTGAAATCTTCATGAAGCAGAATCCAAATGGAGCTGGCACATCTTTAGTTGCCTTGGGATCCTCACCGAGTTGGCTTCTTCTCTTTGAAGGTATGAAATCTTCATGAAGTAGAAAAGATAGGATGTTTCTTAGCTTGGCAATATTTCTAAGGTGGAAGAAATCTGTTTTTGTCCTATGGTCAATATGGTTTTCAAAATACAAGTGGCTGTCTAATATAACACCCAGGGCTTTCACTTTTGAGCTAGTAGTGACAGTACATACTTCTAAATGCAAGCTTAAAAAAAATCAGAGGTCCTAAAACGGTCCTTGAAGGAGCTATATTTCACTGGCATTAATCTAGATAATTGGTCTTGCTTTTCCAATAATTTTGGGACAGAAGGAGAGTCTTGTTTAATGCATTCTTCTCCAGATAGATTCGCCTCTGGGTAAGATACATTCACAGCATTAACCTTTTAACTTAATTTGTTGCATAGTGTTAGCTGAGTGCATACCCTCTCTATTTGGAATAATCCAGACAGCATCATTCTTGAAAACCAGTGTTTCTACAATTTTTCATCTCCAGCAAGGTATAGTACCAAGAACATTTTGTAGAAAACAAAACTTTATTTAATCATGACCCCTATTTTCAACAAACATTGCACAAAAAAAGAGGACTCACAGTTGTTAGAGACCATGTCTAACATGACTATGATGCATATTTTGGAGTTAATTCTGTCTTTCTCCATTTTGATGATGTAAAAGTATTTTCCTTCTTTCTGTGGAGTTACATCAAAATAATAAAATATAAAGGCACATTCCATACATGCAACTTATGTAGTGTTCATTCCTCAAGATGTGTGGAAGGTGCAGATTAGGGCTTTTGGGGATGGCATGGACCAGGCAGACATTTAGGTTTATATGTGTGTTTATGTTGAGAGGAGAGGCACATTAACTGGCCATTTCTACACTGAGTGTTCTGAGAGAATCACAGACTAATGTTGTGCTACATCTGAATATCCCTCAAGAGAAAAAGAAAAAAAGGAGAACAAACTAACACATTATTCAAAAAAATCTATATGCATGACCTGGAAGAGTAGTGATAACAGTACATTAGAGAAACAGAGCGGTATACAGATGATCTGCCATATTGTGCAAAAAAATTTGGGCAGAATAAACTGTAGAACCATTCTCTACAAATGAAGCAGGGGTGAATCACAGAACCAAACCTCTGCAAAATTAATGGAATACCACAACAGAGAAGATACATGTCTCTCCTCAAAATCTAGAAATTCTTTGTCTATGTATTTTTGGTCACGTATGCAAAAAAAAAAAAAGATACATATATTCAATACACAACTGAAACACACAAAGGTGTGGACTACCATGGCACCTTAAAATGTGTATTGTACTATCGAATCTGAACAGACTAGATTTATATTTAGCAAAAAAAAAAAAAAAAAGAAATGAATAGGACTTGATTCATCAACACTTTGTGTCAAAAAGTCACATCCCCAGTCTCCTTGCAAAGTACATTTCAAAGGGGTTAGGGGCCAGGAATGAATTTTATGGAACATCCATCCATTTCTGGTATTTAAGCAAACACTCGTTTAGCCTGAAGCTCCAACTCAGCAGCCCTCTTCAATGCCACGTCCACAAGAAGCTGGAAGCCACTGAAGTCCTGTGCTGTTAGGTCAGGAGGGGTGGGTGGTGGGGTGTTGAATTCCGTGCCCAGTCCTGTGCCTGATGGGTAGCTCAAGACTGCTAAGTCTGTGGTCTTGTCGACCTTTGGACCAGTAGCTGTGATTGTAGTATGGCAAATAACAGAGGGACGGGCCAGAGTGGGTGAAGGTGGCATTGTAGGTGATGCAGTTTTTCTGGGATAACTGATGGAGATCATGTTGTCTGGGCAGGCAGGTGAGCCAGGCTCATAGCTATCATGTTTAGGTGAGTGTGAGCTGTCACTCATGCCCTCAGGTGCCTTGCTGGCACGGCGTGAAATGGTAAACTGGTTTGGGTCTTTACCATCCTTCCTTAGCATCTCTGGCAAGAGTCTTCGACGGGCATTAATGAACCAGTTACACACCTGAGACGGTACACATCATGTTAAAATATGTAGATAAAAGTTTTCAGTTTATAAGGTTTAAGGTTTAACAGAATATACCTAACAGGAAAGCAAAAAAAAAAACACATGATTATACAACCATGGCTCATTGTGTTTTCAATGGAGAATGTATCCTCTGTTCATGTGTGTGTAATATTATAGTTTCTATTGTTTTGCAGACAGCTGTCTGAGTGTGGGGGAATTCCTAATTACTAGTCCCTCTCAATCTCAATGAGGTGGATGTGGGGAGATGGTAATGCCATACATCCTTTCAAAACCCCACCCCCTCCCCACACAAGCATGAGCTAAGTTAAAACAGACTATTGCTAGCCTGTGAAGCATGAACAGATTACTGATCAAGAACAGTGACACTGCTGTAATTCCCCTACATACTGAACACGTCAAGTCTAGTTAAGTTACTCTTAAATTAATTTTCCAGTCATGTGAAAAGTAGAGAGAATTCATTAAAATGAAATGTGTACACTAAACTTTACTGATGATTATTTTGTGCAGGATTAGTTTGTGCTACACACCAGCTTTGTGATTTTTTGTTCTGCGAGGACTAGATGCTAGAATTAGCTGCTTAAACAAATGTATTTACCTGAAGTGTGGAAAGATGAGTCTCTTTTGATAACAGTGTTTTTTCCTGTTCTGAAGGGTAGGCATTATATCGGTGTTCATAAAGCCAATCTCTGAGAATCTGTACAGATTCTTTAGGAAGGTTGCCTCTCCGTTTTCTTTTGGCTGCAGATCCACGACTCGAAGAAAGATCCAGAGGCACATCAATGTTATCTTCATCTTCAGTTTCACTGCCAGAAGTGGCCAACATATCTACATACCCCAAAAAACAAATCCCATCAATTAACTTCATGCAAATTTATTAATAGGGAGAAATAAAAAAAAATCTGTCAAACTTGTGCTGCACAATCAAGGTTTAAAATGAGTGTGTATGTTGTTGTTTAAGGAATTTGCATAATTGACAAACTAAACATAAATGAAAAAAATTTTGCACAATGAAATTATTTAGCAAATAATAATTAAGCAAATAGCAATTAAGATTCAGTGTGTGGTGGGGTCAAAAGTAAGACAAAAGACTGCTAGCCATCACCCTTTCCTCCCAGAAACCCTCCCCCAATATAGTACACACTACTTACAACTCTAAAATTACCTTAAAACACACCCAAAACACTATACAACTGCATGTTTATGTGCATGTACAGCTGATCTGCCATATCCTATAATGTGACGAATAGAAGCAAACACACAATTATTGCAATTAAACAATGTCAAAATTTGTGTAGGCCTTACACACTGAAGATATATAAATACACTCTGGCCAAGCCATTAACACCTAATACTGATTGAATGTGATATTCTAGTGTTACTGTTACATATTCTTTTAAAAAATATCATTTCACACAAAGTGCATTCTGACGTTGGCCTCAAGAAAACTATTTTGCTAGCTTCAAAAAGAATAGAACAGCAATTCCATATATGCAAAGCAAGTCACATTTTTCCACATACTATCAGTAAGTAAAACTATTTTCCTGGTCTTTGGCGCGTTTATGGAAATGGCAGAGTCGTTTTGATAGTGAATTGACAGACTGTGCAGAAGGGGGAAGGAGGACCTGTTGAAAATCTCAGTTGAACAAAAGAATGTGGCTTTACACACTCTTTTTAGCCCCCCACCCCCACACAGTCACTTTTTTTCTGGGGTAGGGTGGACTTTATAATGGTTCTGCTAGTGTAGTTCGACATGTTTTCGTTGAAACTTGTACAAATATTACGTTAAAAGCGAGAAGATTACTGTCTCTATTGTGTGTGAGTAACACGAGGTCGGACACGCGAAAGCGTACCCTAAGGCAACCAAACTACACTCAACAAAGGATAAAATAAATAAATAAATAAATAATAATAATAATCGTATCACGCTTACAGCTGTCGTAAAACACTTTCAAACCGAAGTAGTTCTTCCGCTACGCAATATTTATTAAATTTCGCCTAAATCCCGAAAAAAAAACAAAGAAGAAACTATGTAAGAAGTGCGACTCAGAGAATGCGTGTCATCAAAACTTAATCGTTCGACACACAATAATAATTTCTTTGCAGAGGTGGTTGTTAAATATTATATGCTTAAGAGTCAAACAAGGAAAGCGGATCGTTTTGACAGGGAGCCAGCACATGGTGAAAGAAAAATGAGCTGTTTTGTCTGAAACGGAAACAATATAGCGAAGGCGCCGGAAAGAAAAGCCAATCGGACGATTTTATTATGAATCTATGTTATGTACCGACACTTATACGAATGTTAAGCTACAGCTCGGTTTTAATGAAATATAATACATACCTTTTTTAGTCTTCATAGCCGAAAAAAATGCCTGTTCACGTCCTGTCGTGGTCTTCTGTCGAATTTATTCCTAAAGTGGTGGGTTTTCCGTGCTAAGTCCTCTAAGGTGTGTATTCCGTAATGTCTTAGGTCGGTTCTCGGTCGAGCTAGTGTTGTAATTCAGTTGTGAGAGAGCTGACACCTTGTCAAGAACCTGGGACAATGTGTTCCTGGGGACTGCTCTAGCTAGTATGCGTGTGTTTGATCATGAAGCTGTGTGACAGCTATCTTTGACAGCTGCGTGACTCAACCGTGCAAAGGTCCGCCCACCGAACGGAGAGAAAAATTTCATCCACGCGGAAAATGAGGTATGAAAGAAACAAGCGAGAAATGAAAAACTTTTAAACAGTACTTGACAATTAGTTTGTGACAAACATTAAGTTGTTAAAGCGTTTGCCTTCTACGCAGTGATTATGTATTTTATCAGCGCTTTTGCGACAGGAAGCTGGAGCAATGGCAAATATATTATAATTAATCATCATCAATTTTATAAAAGCAAATTTATTATGTATATTAATGGATCATTAATGCTCGTTCATGAGGTCTGCTTTTGTGTTGATCACCAATGGTCACCCGTAAACCAATTCAGTAATAAAGCATATAGGCTGCTAAAGAATTCTTTCCGTTTCTATCATATAAAAATTATTAATCGAGTGCCATTGGTCTTGTGACAGACTGAACACATTTTGTCTAGTAACAGACTGAAAGTATGTTGTTTTACAACCCACTCTGTTAGTACTCACTTCCTGTTACAACGCAAAAACAAGCCAAAAGACCGGTCTATTTCCCTTCAATACGATTGGAAAGTGAGCCAATGGACGTATGAATCTGGAATGACTGATTTTTACTAGCCTACTGGAAACCCTGCCCTTCACAGTAATATTGCTTTGACTCGATTTTCTCGCTTGCTGTATGCGGATCCTTCAATCGTTGAAGTTTCAATAAATTTGAACTCGCATCTATCGAGGCTTTTGACATAGCAAACAATCGGCATGTAAATCTGCAATTTACAAGATTTACTAGGGATTAGATTTTTTTCTTGTGAAAATGCTAATAACTGTGCATTCAGTTTTGTTAATCACTAATTATTATAACTTAAATAATAATAATAAGACGTAGAAGAAGAAAAAGAATGAAGAAACTGCAGATGATAAGCATTGTGAGCAGCTGGAGCACAGGTACTCAAAAAAACACACTCACTGAGAAAAACTCACTGGTCTCACTGAGAAAATGTTTAAATACCTCTAGTGTAATATACTAGGATAAACTACTTTAAATGTATATTGATTGTTTTACTTCACTACAAATAAAATGGATATACTACTTTATATGCTTTGTGGTTGTTTTCTTAAGCAATAATAATTTTATCTAACCTAAATAATGTGATTTCCATGCTACAGACCAGACAGGCAAGCCTTGTTTCGAGGTCACTGAAAGTCATTTGTGGTCAGGTCTTCATCAGCGATCGTTTAAAGACTGGCAGGAAGGAATTAGTTTTGGGTCTGTGGTAAACTTGCACTGACATCACACTTTATTAACCACAAACATGTGCCTCAAACCCATCTCTGTAGTCACTTCTTACAGACGTAGACATGCTCGTCCA
>JAOTRN010000046.1:2244573-2257871 GCA_028566695.1 Bagroides melapterus | reverse complement strand
GACAGATTTAAAAGCACTTTTGTACGTCGCTCTGGATAAGGACGTCTGCTAAATGACCTTAAATGTAAATGTAAATGAATTGTGCTGACCCATTAGTTCCTCAGGAGCTTTTGTTTGCTTAATTTCACTCAACTACAAACTGTTGTAGAAAGGACATTATTTACATTTACATTATTTACTGTCCAGTGTCACCCAAATGAGGATGTCATACAAATGAGGATTCACTTCTGAATCTGTTCCTCTTAAGGTTTTTTCCTCATATCATCTCAGGGAGTTTTTCCTTGCCACTGTCGTTTCTTGCTTGCTCAGTTGGGATACAAATTAGAGATGTATAATAACTTCATTTTTAAACTTTTCTATACTTATGTAAAGCTGCTTGAGACAATGTGGAATTATTTTAAAGAGCTATACAAATAAATTGAATTGAATTGAATTTCTTTTGGCAGGTAGCCCCACAACATCTGCATGATTTGGAGATGCTCCATTCCAGTCATCTAGCCATCACAGTTGCTTGCTCAAATTCTTACATTTATTTTATCTGTTTCTAACACATCAACTTTGAGAACTAATTGTTCACATGCTGCCTAAGATATCACACCTCTTGGCAGGAACCATTGTAATGAGTATTTATGAGTGAACTTTAATTCACTTCATCTGTAAGTGGTTTTAATGTTATGGCTGATCAGTGTAAAGATGTATAAGTTTTACCAGATGAAACCCTTATTATGTACGATTGAATATAGTGTGTAAGCATATAGCTAACTATTCTGAATTTAAACAGCTACCTGTATAATATTACAGGCACTATACTAACAACTGCCACATAAATTATATACATCAAAAAATATTATTTTATAATGTTATATGTGTCTTTAATAATAGTTACCAGTAACACAATCATGATTAGCTAAGGGACAGTTTGCACTAGCCAAAATTCAATGGAGTCAGCCATTGTAGCTAGCAATTCTTAAAGACAGTTTCCTTACTAGATTGGTTATAAATACATACTTGTACATGTTGCAAAGTATATCAGAAAATATCACTGAGCTAAGTATTTACATCAGAGTGTCTAATAGATTAAATTGAGATCTTGTATTGACTGCCATTTACAGCATTTAACAAATACATCTTTAGCATTAATCCCTGCAACGTATCCCAGTGAGAGAATGCTCTTTGCGACCCCTGTTTTTTGGGATGTGTTTTTAAGTTGCCTATTTATTTAATTTTTTTTTTAAGTTGTCTCCTTTAATTTAAAGTTGACTTTTTTTTTTATTAAAAAACAGAATTATTTCGTTTTTAATTTGACCTTGTTTTTAAAGTTCATTTTCTTTCAACTCCAAATGCCACCACAAGATTGTGTATCTCACTTCTCTATAAATAAAATGTAGCATCTAGATATTTATATCTATGGTTTGGTCCAGTGGTCTTCAACTTCTTCAAGAACAAGATCACTTAAGTAAAAATTTGAACAGAGATCTACAATACTATAGTATTGTGGCCAAAGCCATCACATTTTTACATTACTAAAAGTAAAGCAGATCATCTAAAAGCACAAGAATGAACAATCACAGTGAAACAGTTTATAGTTTAAATATCACTAGACAACAATAAAAAATATGATAATAAACTTAATATATGATCATTCAACATGCACATTTAGAGTGTACTGATCAAATTATACAGGCCAAAGTGTTACATTTACATCATTTAGCAGACGCCCTTATCCAGAGCGACTTACATTCTGAGCAACTGAGGGTTAAGGGCCTTGCTCAGGGGCCCACCAGTGGTAGCTTGGTGGTGCAGGGAATCGAACTCACAACCTTCCGATTAGTAGCCCAACACCTTAACTACTTAACCACTAGGCTACACAGTGTTAATATTTTGACAGTGTCAAAGTGAAGGTTGTGCCTGGACATACTAATATCTTTGAACAATATTACATCCTTGTTTTTATTATTGTCTGTACTCTGTGCCATTCATGTTTATATGTTGGTGGTGGGGTGAGTGTCCTTTGTTAGAGGGAAAATTGGAAGATTTTAAATTGGCCAATACTTTCAGATGTGACTTTCTTAATTTGAATGGCTTATTTATATTTTCCTTTCTAATGCAAACTCTGTTTACTGCCACTAGATGTCTCCTCATCCTTTTATATCATCCAGTTACCTTTAACATTATCTAAAGTAAACAAGGCAGAAGGAAATTAAAAGTTGCCACTGAGATGTAGGCTTTGTTTCGATATTCCTTTAGCGACACATTAAGACAGACATTTATTAATAGATTATATGCAGTATAAAATAAGATATACAAAAACAAAATGTATTTTCTAATTATTTTTCACACCATGCACATCTGAATCTCACATGTGCACACTTACTTTTACAACACAGTCACTGCAAAATATTGCCCAGTATTTATCTGCCTGACATACTGTCTGTGTTTTTGGCCTAGTTACACAATTTGCTGACTGCTATTTTGCTTGTTTTTGACCACAGTTCTGGGTTCTGCAATGTTTGGAATTTGTCTTTTTTAAGTAACATATATAGCTGCTACAGCTAGAGAGCACTGCAGAAAATACTGGTTGGCCAAGGCCAAAGAGATGGTTGTTGACTTCAACATGATTTCAAGGGCCAAAATCAGGAAATAAAATGTTAAGCTACAATACAAGGTGTTTATATTTGTATTAGGGCTGATGCCCTCCCTTATTCAACCCTCCCATTTTATCCGGGCTTGGGACCGGCACTGAGAGTTAACTCTTCACTGGCTGAGTTAGCTCCATGCCTGTGAATCGAACCCAGGCCTCGGCAATAAGAGCTCAGGCTCCTGCAGCTGGACCACAAGAAGGCCTCACAAGCATATCTATTATGCATTATTCCACTCAAGGTTTATTCCTAACTTTATCTCTGGGAGTTTTTCCTTTCCTCCCTCATGTCTGGCTTGAAAATTAGGGATAAATTTAAATTTCACATTTATATCCTGAACTTATATATTTCTGTAAAGTGTTATGTGAGAGTGGGCATTGTTAAAAACAATAAAGAAATAAAATTTTATTCAATTGAGTATAGTAGTAGAAAGCTAAAATAACATTGTTAATGCCCAAATATTAATGAAGCTGCTTTTACTGACTATTATGTTTATGTTTTAATGGAATTTCCTAGATTTTGATTATTATTACGTCTCTTGAGTTCGAGTTGATCCTCACAGTTGACACACACACCACCTTGTGCTTGTATTTTAATGGGCAGCAATTTAACATGGTGGTATAATTAAGCTGTGCATTTTTCGAAGAACATTTCAGACACAATGTCGTTGTTAAAAAATTCTATGTTAAAAAAATCGCCCTTCTAAAAAATGCGCTACACAATTTTCGGACCATTTCATTTTGCTTTGCGTATTCGCTTCCAAAAACTTCAGGGCCTGAAATCCGACAAGAAATTCGACGTCTTATATCACAGGAGAAGCAGTCGAACACAGATGCATGATTGCCAACTAATATTTCTCTGTTTCACCAGCAGGTGGTGCATCGGGGGTTGACGATGACCAAAGCAACAGGTAGAGAAAGGCATGATACAGTAGTCCGCTACACTAATTTTTTTTTTTTGCAACTTTAAATTATGATGTGGTAAAAATGGCTTTGTTATAAGCATATGAGCTGGTGCCAGAAGCTTCCTGTCAAAAGTGAGTGCATGCAAAAAAAGCCAGACAAACATATATTGAATTTGCATGAGAGAAAAAGACAGTCTTTTAAAAGTGGCGTGTTGCCAGCAAGATTACAACTTTTGAGAAGTTTTATAAGTTTTTCTTGTTAAAAGACTTTAAAGCCTGTGTCACAGAGTAGTGTTGTTCATTTAAATGAGCAGAAAGTTCAAGCCCTAACTGATGCTGCTGTAATAGTAGATGAATATGTGTTGACACATGGTGTGTTTTCTTCCACAGTTTAAAGGTCAGACTACTTTTTTCACACACCAGATTCTTATCAGTCTTCGGTCCATTCTGCTAAAACACAGATGCTGGTTGCAGCTAGACGTAAAATCTAGTCCTATATGTGTTGGAGGCAAGAGGCTCAGTTTTATTGTCTTGATCCTAAGCCTAAGAAGGTAGCCTTAGATCATAATTGTCTCAGGTAAATGATTTGAATGCTGCTGCTGCTTATCAACCTTTCTCTCTTTTGGCTCTGTTTCTCTTTCACCCGATTCTGAGACACAGAAAATCAGGATTTTGACAAGATTTATATAACAAGATCTAATAAAATCACTGTTAGGATGTTTTTACAGGGTAGATAATATTCTAAAAGATGTTTACATATGGTAAAACAAAAAAAAATTCATATGGGGTCATCAAAGATCACCTGGACCACCGCTAATTCCAATTCTTATACCCAAATCCTAAACCTAATTCTCAAACTGGAATATCCATAAGAAATTATTGTCATTTGGGCCTTGTATTGATTAGAAAATATATAATTTATTTATAAGGACAAACATGCCCTTTTAATATAATTAAACAGTAAATAATATTAACAGCTACAGCCATTTACAGGTTGCAGAAAATTCAATATGTAAAATTGTATTTATTTATAGGTATTTACACAGTAACAATATTCATGCACTTGCTCTGCATATTACACTCCTAATGTGCACTGCACTTAAATAGAATATACAGTATAAAAATACACCAAAATACAATAAATAAAGAAATTAAAACGCTTGAGAAATCAGAAGTGCAACCCATTAAAATATATAAAAATACAGCAAGAGGATAAGATGCCACAATAAAGGGTGCCTGAAGAAATTACAATTCTCTTAAGAGATAAGTCCAGTCTCTTAAGAGTCTCTGATCATGAAATGCATTTTTTTAAATCAAATTTTATTAAAATTGTTCAATTATATGGAAAATATAGAAATATATACCCTGCAGAGCCTTTTTCAAAAGTAACATTATAGCTACATAGATATTTTCTAAAGATTTATGTCATTTAAGCCATCAGTTTTGAAAAATCAAAACACCATAATCCAGAAATGAAAAAATTACAAAATCATGCAACTAAAAAGTTTACTGAAGATTAAACTTTTCAATGTACATTTTGGACAGAGTAGCCGCCATGGACTTGGCTAGTTCCTCGTCACGTTGTCTTTGAATATGTGTGCGCAGGCACCAGTCATCATACTCTGGGTTGGGCAGGCTACAGTCCAGCAACACATCATAATGGCCATTACTCAGCCAACTCAACCAAATGGTCGGTTTTGTCAAGTCCTCCTCACCCAGATAGTGTATCATGGTTGAGACAGTGGGACTTGTTAGACTGCCTCCTGTGGTCAGATAGATGTTTACATTCAGCATTTGACTCATGGCCAGTAACTCAGGGTAGCCAGCCCAGGCACCATCCTGTGCCGCATTGATTAGAAATTCACCCACATCACCTTCAATAATAGGAACAAACTCATCCAAGTGGTCAGCAATGTGATGCACTGTGTGCTCTCTTAGCTCACTGTGCACTGACTGCTCACCATATACTGCTTTTGACACTGCCCGATAGAGGCAATTTCCATCGGGGATGATGTGAAAACGATACTTCTTGCTCTCTTGAAGGTATTTGTTCTGTTTCTCCACCTCAGCCAGGTACTGGCTAACCTTCTCATTGAGGTCAGTCCTGCTTGCACTTTCTTGGAGTACATGTAGCTGCAAGACTCGGTCATCTAACATTTCGTCATCATCCTTCTGCTGACATTTCAGGTGACTTTGGTTTTGGAATACTTCAGATGAGTTTTCCCGTTTGCTAGTGAATGGAATGCTTTGTGAAATACTTTTTGTAGTTTCAACCTCGTCAGGGACATACCCCAGCAGCTCTTCATTTTGCACTCTACCACAATTTCTTCTTAACAAGCTAAGCATATTGAGTGAATTGCTCTCAGTTATCTGATTGTTATCTTCTAAAATGTCCAGACTGATCCTTCTCTGTTCATCTACGTCACTACTCAGATCGCCAACTGACTGATCGATGTTGCTGTCTGTACACGGAGATCTATATACATCTGCAGCATCGCGGGTTTTGTGCAGATCCTTCATGATCTGAACAGGGACACACTTCTCCACACCATTCGACCTTGTGATGACAATCTCCGCTTTGGACGTGTAGAAAACGGGCCTCAGTGAGGCCTCGTAGCACGAAAAGGCGGGCATGTTCGTGTCTGTACAATCTTCCCCACCCGAATCTGCGTTGGTTTCCTTAACGGTGTTAAAACTGGATTCGATCTCTGCGTTGCCGCCACTCGCGGTAACAGTCACTCTAAATTTTCGCGACGAGCCCGGGTAGTGTGTTAGCGCGCTGCTGTACAACTGCATTTTGCGCGTCTTCCCTTTATACTACGCGTTAACGCCAGATGACAACATCTGCTAAAAATACTTTCCGTTATTCACAGTAACAGAGTTGTAGGGACATTTCCGGGTCCTTGCTCTTACCTCCGTCATCGATGAGCCATTTCTCGCGTCAGTCACCGCTAAATTTAGAAGTTAAAGAAACCGTATTTTTCCCCTCCGGAGAGCAACGCAGCACCCGGCCTAAATTGGCCAGCGGCTGTGGAGCGCCAATGAGTCGTAAACATTTCTAAATACAGCCAGTGCCGTAAGGTGAGGGACACTTAATGCACACACAGATGGGTCACAAAAACCCTGAAATTTTATTGTAATGCAACTAACCACTTACAGCAAGCAGAAATGTAACCAATGGTTATGTTTTGAGTTGGCACCGGTCACTATTTCAGAACTTTAGTTCTACACTAAGATCTTGTAATAAAAGAGGTTGATGGTACATTGGTCACTGGTACATTGGCCAAAGCTGCTATCATTTCTCTTTCTTTCACGTTTTATTTTCTCTTAGCAGGTCCACTAATGCACTTTCCCTATTTGCTTAGTCATCACACAAATGTATCCCTAGGAAATCAATTAAAAAAATTAGAAAGATTTTTATATGAAAAAACCTATACTAGTTGTCAAAAAGCATGAATGGTTTACCTCATTTTAATTAAAACTTAAATTTAACTCTACAGTGTGAGGCCCCTTGAGCATACCTGGATTCACATTTGATATGTTACAGTTGTGTCAAAAGTCAGCTGCATTTCCTTAAGAGTTATTGACAGCAAAATCAGAAACAGTAACAGACATTGAAGTATCAGTTTTATCCTTTTTTCAAATTCAAATTCCACATGAGTAGGTGTCTTTACATTTCTATATTTTATTTGGTCTTTAACTGTTTGAGAGATTAGCTGTTTGTCAGATTAACTGTTTAAATGCAGTGTCAATTTAAATCTTATTTTATTGATAAATATAAGATAAACTTCATTCATTATTTTATAAGGAACAACTGATTTAACAAAGAATTATTGTGAACAATTCTTCTAACTTGTGGCAACAGTTTGGTGAAAAGCCCACATATGGGTGTGATGGTCATATGTCAGACCTTTGGCTATATAGTGTGTGTATCAAATAGGTCAATCAATACATATATCTAATTAGTATTTTCATATGGCAATTGGCTCATGTCGGCATTTGAAGGCTGCCCTTTGTCTAGTGCAAAGGTCTGGCCTGTGTTTACCTGTAACATTGAGGTGTTTGTGAGTGTACTTGTACCTTTAAAAGGTTTTTGGAACACACTGTATGTAGACTACAGTGCTCTTTTGCATTCAGCAACAAAAGTGTTTCTAATGTCTCATTGTTTGTACAACATTCATTATTATTGGGAATGAACCCACTAGAAGTTACATTTCTGGCATCACTATTGTCGCCAAGGTTTGAAACAAACTCTTGGCCAGCGATGTAACATGCTTAATTTGAGACGACTGATGTAACACAACTGCCATGTGAAGTTCGGAACACTGATGCTATTTTCAACGATTTATTCATCTGTCTCTGATGTCATAAGATTGATGGCCCATGCACACATTAATAGGCATCCAAAACATAATATACACACGTATGCAGAATACAGAGACAGCAGTCAACAAGACATAATTACGTATATATACTATAACTGTGCTTCTTTTAGTTTAGCAAAACTGACTTTTTTATTCCTAGTTTGAGGAAAGTACCACATAATCCTATGTGTACTGATGTAGTTACAAAAAAATATGAATGCATTTTGTATCATGTTTGGTACTGCTGTGAGGTCATCAATAGTCACATTACAAGAAATCTTGTCTGGGCCAAAAATAAAAGTCATACTAGTGATAGTGATTTACTTCCAGAACTGTTCCAACAAGAAAGTTTTGAAAAAATCGATAGAAAGAAATACAAATGAATGAAAAGGCTAATTAATAATAAAAAAAAAAAATCACCAACCTTCTTATTTGAGAAAGGATAATTAGCGTTTTTTCTTTTCATTAAGTCAGCTCTATACTACACGCGCTGTGCCTGAGTAAACCCCCGCACCCACGTGGAACCTCAAAAGGGTCATAGACGGCACAAAATACGTTTTGTACCTTTAATAAACTCGCCAACGTCAAAACTACACGATATTCACGCTTAGAATAAGGTAAAGATGTTGCAGTTCATTATTTCAAGGCCACCAATATCTTGTTTTAAAGTAAAAAAAAAAAAAAAATCACCCGTTATGTTGGCATGATCGCCATACACATATACAACAGAAACTCACTGGGAAGACAAATTTGTCCCATACACCAGACCATGAAGACAGTGGGGAATCTTACAATCTGTTCTTGCTGCTAACCGAAGACATTTCCATGGAAGTATTTTCAAGACTATTTTCAAAACATTGAAAATTGTGCTTGTATTTTCTATTTGTGGATGCATAAATTATGACAGAAATCAAAAGAAAATGCAAATCATGTATTTTTTTTTGCATTTACATTTACATGAACATACAATGTCTAACATATTTCAAATGGAAAAGCAAAGACCATTTGCAATTGCATTTCTCTTGCCTTACGATTTATGATCCTGTCATACTGAAACAGCACTAGCAATTATCCTGTTTTTTATTTCAGTTCCTTGGCATTTGAGTATGGAGCCTGCCAGAAATCAACTGCAATTGTAATTCCTTTTGTATTTTTTATCTTTATTGGAGATATCATTAATATGTTGTTTCCACTCCAAATTGTATAGTTTAGTGGAACAGACTGATGAAGGATTTATAGTACATACTATACTATAGTTTTCTTATCCTACACAGAATACTTGTTTATTACTGCAGAGTGTTTATGCAATGCTAGCGTGCAAATTTTAAAATGCAAAAGAACATATAGCTCCACAAGAAAGAGCTTTACCATATACTAATTATATAATTTTAAGATGTTGCTCAAAAACAAGTTATATGCACCAACATCTTTTTTGTGTTTTTATATTTAGTTTGTGTCATTACCTGGTTTCAGTTCATTCCTGTTTCATTTACATGTCAAGCTCTTGTGTTTCATTGCTTCGAAACTCAAACATCCATTCGAAACTCAAAAGGGAGCTCTTTAATTTTACTTTTTATTTTCCTTTACTTTGAATCCATGCACACACATTATTCTGGGATGATTTGCAACAAATGTGTAAACATTAAATAATGTAACTCTAAATTAAATCTAAAATACAGTGTATTGGAGCTAACTTTGTAAAGGTATCAAGAGAGGATAACTTGTATGCATGTGTGCGTTCACCTTGTGTATGTGTGGCTGTGGAATCAACCATCAACTGCTCCAGCACCACAAGGTCAAATATTCTCTCCAGCACCATGCAGAAGGGCCAGGTTTTGGCATCTCTGTGACACTTTTCTATATAAGATTGGCATTGATGAGATGCTAGTTGCCATATTGACCGAGTTTGCACTGGCATGCTACTATCGATCTCGATCATCCACCCTTATTGGCTGTAAATATGCTCCCTCATTCTTGGAGAACACATGTTGAGAGATATAAAAGGTACTAGATGATGGCACATCGATTGCTTGCCAACAACCTCAAGTACAATATTATTTATTAGATTAGTTTAGATTAGATTCAACTTTATTGTCACTGCACATGTGGGTACAAGGCAACGAAATACAGAATACAGTTAGCATCTAACCAGAAGTGCATTTCACAGTTCAAGTATTTGTGTGTGTGTATATATATATATATAGAAATTCTTATTGTTTATTAAAATATCTGAAATATAAAATATAAAACAGAGGAATTTAAAATATAAAAAAATTCAATTAAAGTCAATTTTATTTGTATAGCGCTTTTAACAATGGACATTGTCTCAAAGCAGCTTTACAGAACATAAGCATAAAAATTATTTAGTAAAAAAAAAAGGATTTATCCCAATTGAGCAAGCCTGAGGTGACTCTGGTGACAGTGGCAAGGAAAAACTCCCTAAGAGGGAAGAGGAAGAAACCTTGAGAGGAACCAGACTCAAAAGGGAACCCATCCTCATTTGTGTGACACTGGATTAATTAAAGAAATATACCGTCCCACATGTTAGGAGGTTGTTGTTCTCGATGGTATGTCCTTTTGAAAGCCCTAAGACTATGTGAAGCGGAATCCAAATGGAGCAGGTACTTCTCCAGATGCCCCAGAATCCTGGCAGATGTGACCTCGTCTCAGTGAAGCTCTTCATGAAGAGTGACACAGCTGGAGTTGGAGTGATTTCAGGATGTGTCGGGATGAGAAGAAAAAAAAAGAAACAGTGGAGAGGGATTAGCGTTGCAGCTGTTCATAGTGTTTAGCAGTGTTGTATTTTATTGTGTAGCACAAGGTTATGTGATGTATTATGTATACGCCTGACTAAATAGATGTGTCTTTAATCTACATTTAAACTGACAGACTATGTCTGAGCCCCGAACACTATCAGGAAGACTGTTTCAAAGTTTGGGAGCTAAATAAGAAAACGCTCTACCGCCTTTAGTAGACTTTGATATTCTGGGAACTACCAGAAGTCGTGAGTTTTGTGATCTTAGAGAATGTGACGAAGTGTAGCGTGTTAGAAGACTGGTTAGATATATTGGAGCTAAACCATTTAGGGCCTTGTACGTAAGTAACAGCACTTTGTAATCAATTCTAAACTTAACAGGTAACCATTGTAGAGAAAATAGAATTGGAGTTATATGATCATACTTCCTCGACCTTGTAAGAACTCTAGCAGCTGCATTTTGGACTAACTGTAGCCTATTTTATTGAGGATGCAGTACAAACACCTAGCAATGCATTACAATAATCCAGTCTGGAGGTCATGAATGCATGAACTAGCTTCTCAGCATCTGAAGAATTCTTCAAGCATCAGCATCTCAAGAATTCTTCTAAAAAGAAAAAATATGAAATATAAAATATAAAACAGAGGGTTGTTAATTGTGACTAATTAACTAGTTAAATATGACTAATATGACTAATAGGAGCAGGGTGAAAAGTGATCTGTGCAGAATAAGTGTCAAAAGTGAGCGTGCAAAAAATGTGCAAAGGTGCAAAAGGGTCCATTTTTGCTGGCATGTTTAAAATCAGAAGTATTCACAGTACTTTCAAAGCAAATAAACTCTGACTCTGTTAAAACCTGTGACATAAGCTGCATGACCTCTACTAGAGACATGTCACAGAGGCATTTTTTTTGCTAATGCTCTCCTAAATTCAGAAAAGGTAGCACATGCTGAAAGCAAACTTTGAGCAAGTCTCTCTATTGCTTCAGGTCCTAAAGCTTTAATGACTTTTTTGCACTTGTACTACTAAAGAGGCACAAGGTGTATTCTCTACCTCTACCACTTTTCGTGCTGTACATACTTTAAGGACATTGTCTAACTGATGAGGTGTCCATTAACGACCTTACTGATCAGTCAGACAATGTACGTATTCTTATATTTTTACCTTCTGCACAGACAAAGGTGATGAATAGAGACTTAGTCCATTGAGATAATGGGCCATCATAAGCTGATGCTTAGTTGCCAATGTGAGTGGAATGTTTTTGAAATTGTGGACAACAAACACCTTTGAAATAGCTGTGTTTGTTGTCAACTACATTGATATTAAATGTTTAAACAACATAAATATTGCAGTCCTAAAAGGAGAATACTAAATTAATATTAATATATAATACTGCTTAATGCTTAATTAGTGGTGAGATCAGCTTCGCCAAAAAACAGTAAGTTCCATAAATACTAGAGATTTACTGATAATTTATCATGATTACATATTTTTGGTGTTTTAAACTGGAAGATATAGTGCCTTGCTACGTTGTATGTCTGTATACTTAACAAAAAGTAAACAATTCCCAATAACTTGAATGTAAACTCTCTATTTAACAATATTAACTTACAATAGTGAGTAGTGACTTCCATTATTAACATGTATTCCCTCAGGTAGAATCCATGTTTTTTAGCGTGTCTGGATGAACAATAATCGCATTGTTTTCATTAGGCAAAACTGATTTGCATAAATCAAAACGAGGATGGTTATTGAATTGAATTGACCAGCCAGCAGAGGTTTCTGCTTGGTCTTAAAGCCTTACTCTAACACAAATCAAGCAGAATATATTTGACGGTCTAGATGGTCGTTAGGACTATGGGTAGGTAAATGGGAAAAACTGCGTTATGTATGGTGTGTTAATTCAAAACGGTTGTCAAACAGTACAGCATGACATAACCAAAACTGAACTGTTAATGAACAAAATTAGCCCTGTCTACAACTCATAATCTTTTGTATGAACTCTGTATATTTATAATCGTATATATTTTGACTTCAAATTTTATCAAGTAAACGGAACATTCCCTTCAATAGTGAACTATTTGAAGACCGCTAAGTAGCTGTTTGAGCTTGTTGGAAAATATCACTGCATGCCTTAGAATAGTCTTTTTGGAACATAATGTTACATATTACAAAGTATTTTTTAATATATTTATATTTTTGTAATAAATCTAAAAGAAAACTTACCTGAACCACAGAATATCTGGCCCCTTCCACAGTGCAGTTAATGAATTGCCTGCCTTATAGTTACACATTAGGGCAGACTTAAAAAAAAAAAAAAAAGCAAAAACAGTTAATATTAATAAGAAAATTTTCCATCAACTGAAGAATTTGCTTACAGATTATGGCTATACACAGACAGGCCGACCCGACCTCAGTTTATAATTAGTTTTAAATATTTACATTTATGTGTTCATTTATGCTGGTTTGCTTTCTTTACTTTCTATAATTAATGCAAACAATGAAGTTTGCCAAAAAGATGAACGGTACACTGGCAATGTTGTCATATGTTTTTTTTAAATAAACAACCTTGTCCTAAAGGATTTTAAGAATGATTATGAATGAATCTAGGGGAATGTTTAAGAATTTGCCTCTATA
>JAOTRN010000046.1:2110221-2126066 GCA_028566695.1 Bagroides melapterus | reverse complement strand
ACCTAGAATTAAACTTCTTCTTTAACAACATATTAAATATATGTTCGATTTGTATAATCCTACGTTGGGCATCTAATGAGTGAAGACAGGCAGGATCCTTATTAGAGGTTAAGCAATGAGAGAAAAAGTGAAAGAATCGGCCTTTTACAACAGCTACGTGTTCCACAGCCACCAGGTACATCGTTGGATTCTCTTCTGCTCTCTGAAAAACCACCAACCCAAAAAGCACTCAGTTAGTAGATTCCCAGAGCAGAAACAATGCACTGTATAGTGATTAAAAAAGAAACTATAGCTCACTGTTACAATACGGATTAGCGTATTGCCTTTTACTCTTTAGCCCGAGTTCTGTCTTGTTTTATGTAACACCAGGGTCTTGGAGGAATGTCGTTTCATTTCATTATATATATGACTGAAATGACAATAAAAGCCACTTGACTCGACCCTAATTTTGGTCTCAAAATTGTGCCAATGTGGACAACAGCTTGTCCAGTAAGAACAATTACATTCATAGCTAGTGATATAGTGCTTAGTGCGCATAAAGGATATCATCACACTTCTCTTTATACTCGGACAGCAGAAGGCTGAAACGATAAACAGACAAAGACAAGATTAACGAGTGAATCTGTTGCTTCAAATACAGATTTTATTAATGAATTTGCATTGTGCATACAAGCAATGGAGAACGTGTGAATCTTCTACTCACTCTGTGTCGATGATCTTCTGCTTCAATGTCAATAAAGCAGCCACATATTCATCCAGGCTCTGAAAAACATACATGGGTGTAAACAGGACTGTTGTGCTTTAGGTTTTATAACTGTTCTGCAAAAGCTCCAAACATTCTAAACATGTCTAGAAACTGTTAAATGTAATAACGTCCTTTAATGGAGAAAAAGCGTTGCTTCTTATAATACACAGAAGTCTCCATGAAATACCGTGACTGACTTGTTCAATAAGTTCATGCATTTTCTTTTCAAGGAAGAAAGAACGACGTGGTGTGGAAGAACTTAACTGACTTACAAAACATTATTTAATGACTTTTTAAAATTAATAACCAGATTTATAATTGTTATCATCCGACGACTTCTCGCGCTGTTTTGAGCGCCGTATTTCCCTGATATGAGCTTTTAACACCGGTGGTAAAGTGAACTAGAGAACTGTGTCTATTAACAATTTTTTTGAATTATCCAATAAACTTATAAATAAAGGGGATTTGGTAACCAAATGTTTGGCAACCTTTGCTACTCAGTCTCCCTCTCATAATCAACACTTTCTCTCCCGCCTTCAGTGGTCGTGTTACTTCTGACAGGTCACGTGACCAGCTATGGCAATGATACTGAGAGAGCAGACAGAAGTCTAAACAGTCCATAAAACTGAAAAAAGCCTATGAAACATCCCACGTCATTTCAATGCTCGTACGTGAGCTTTTACCGAACGGAGCAACACAACAAAAGAAAGGCATAAAATAATAAAAATGTACAAATAACTGACTGTTTTTATCTGAACGTACCTGATTTAAAACAGTGCAATTTTGACAAGTGCCCGAAGTAGCTTCTGATGCGATTCCTCCGGCACCGGATTGGTTCACCCCCGGCATCATGGTATTTTAATAATACTAAAAATCTAGAAAAAAAACAAAAACGGACCAAAAACAAGAATCAGAAACTCCGAAATGTAGTCCAAAACAAGACACGGACCAAAATAACACTGTGCATCATGGAAACGTAGTGCTACACGCGGACTCTTAGGACCCCAAAGCCTCAAAGACCCGGGCTGGCCTTTGCAAATGCCTGATTAGAATCAATCTCTCTCTCTCGCTCTCTCATATATATGTATATACTTATATATACATATATATGTATATATTTTATATATATATATATATATATATATATAAAATATACAATTTGCAATGCAAGTAATGACAATCATATCCATTTTACTGTTTTTTTACATTTGGAACATTTTTACGAAGGAGGCGGGTCTTACAAGAAGGCGTTCATTTTAAATTCTTATTGGTCAACTGACTGTTGCGCGGAATGTTAATCACGCCTACTCCGGCTGGACGAAAAGAGCCGAGTACTCCGATACAGCAGAGAAGCTACTTCGAATTTCATTAAAAAGCGGCAATAATAACATGAGCTGTTACTGAATTGTTTCTAGTTGAAGACCCACAGATATCGTTAGCAAGGTGACGAAACTTAAGTTGGCTCCTTATTCACATTTTCCGATCGACTTTAAAAGGTCCAGGTCTTCTCTTAAGTGGATATATTGAAGACACTCTATTGATATATGATGAAGAAATATAAAGACATATGCTTAAGAAATATAAGTTGCTGCATCTATGAACAGTTACATTTCTACGCAGATTGTGTTTTTTGTTAGCTTTATATACTTTTCCTGTTTCTGGGCTAACAGGCAGCGCCGGTGTTTATGAAGCGGATGAGGTTTACGGTGCCTTCTGTCATGACGTCACTGACAATTTTGGTGTTCTTACCTCATTTTTATTTTGAGTAACAGCGAGGATTGTAAATTCTTGCAAACATTACAAAATTCAGAACTCTGATTAGAGAACTGCGTCTCTAAGAATTTATTCTCATCATCCCAAAAAAATTAATCTGGAGGTTTTGACACAAAAATAACCACAGACACGCATCCAAATGGCCTCAAGGTGGTGTTGAATGGCGGAGCCAGGCTGGCGACATGAAACTCATTGAAAAATGATGGATTTTGTAATTTGAAGCTCATCTGCAATGTGGAAGTACAAAGTCAAAACATTGTGTTTGCAAATTTGAAGTGGCTACATGCACAGGAAGTAAAACGTACCAGTACAATTTTATAAGCCCACACACCACATGGGTTTAGAGTTACTTAAATACTTTCTAACACCTCATTAAACTGAGTTATACATTCCTTCCTTAACCATTTTCCTTTCTCCTAAGTCAGTACACTATCTGTAACCTGCCTCAGACTCCAGCCTCATCCGGAGCTGTTAGTTTTTATGGATGGGGTTTTGTCACTCAGTCAGTCAGGTGTGGTGTGCATGAACTGGGTAATTTATGGCTGATTTGCATTCATCAACAAAACCGACTGGATGTTTGATGGACAAACGTTCTTTACAAAATAGACTTAAATTACTGTTTGGTGTATAGATCAGTTTCTGGCTTCAACTTGGTTATCGATGTGAAGAATGATGATTCGTGCACCGGTATTTAGATTAGCATTCAATTACTGAATGCACTCAATTTTGTTTTGTTTTTTTCCCTCCCAATTTGCATAAATAAACTTCATGCTTGAGAGTAACAGATGATTTGCTAACTCAGATTATATATATTTTGCTTGCAAATGATTA
Source organism: Bagroides melapterus (assembly GCA_028566695.1). Taxonomy (NCBI): domain Eukaryota; kingdom Metazoa; phylum Chordata; class Actinopteri; order Siluriformes; family Bagridae; genus Bagroides; species Bagroides melapterus. The sequence goes on along the minus strand of JAOTRN010000046.1, from coordinate 2,122,717 downwards.
ACAGTCACATTTTATAGCCTATAAAGACAAGGTGCTGTATGTAGAATGCAAACGAAAAAAAAGGTGCCGATTTGATTCTCTTATAATTAGATTTAAAGAAATCTAACTGAACTTCCACTAGTAAGAAGGAAAAAGAATGAAGTCTTGGATAAATCTAGGAAGCACAGCTGCTTTCCCTCCGAATGTTTAATCAGTGTGTGCAGTTGGTAATAGCAGTGGTACAGATCTAAAGAGACAAGCATCTGCAGTCTCACATCCACTTAAAAAAAAAAAAAAAAAAAAGGAAGGGAAATAAAAACAATAATACACTTTGGCTGTAAAGGATCCTTATATCTGTGGAACGATGAAATCAAAGCAGCCGTCTTCGACGTTCTGTATCCGTCTTAGGAGAAAAGCGTCCGTGCACTAGATTCTCTTTGCAAACGTCCTGCTATGATCATAAGAACCCAATATCCAAGAGTAGCAGCAGTGCAGATTATCATACACACACACACAGAGACACACACTCCACTGCCAGTGTGAAGCTCATTAGATTCCATCCAGTTCACACTTCTATCCTCCTATAACGAACCAAACATGTCTGCCGGTGTCACTCGGACTACGTTACACACACTCGCTCGGTCACTCGTCCTGTCTCTCAGTCGTCAGCAGTCTCCAGCACGCTCTCACTCAGAGCCAGGTCCCAGTAGTGCTCCGCACCATGCTTCTTGAAGTGTTCGCGTGCCATGTTCTCCGTGGGACACTGCTTGAACTTCATGTCACCGAAGCTGCGTTCCATTGCTGTGCCCTGTGATGGAGAAAGGGGGAGAGAGAGAAGGTATATTTATTAGAATATGCAAGAATGAAACGCTCTCGAACTTGACACTTTTACAGTACACTTTTCTTTATTAATCCGTCCACCGTCCTTACCTCCCAGACAAGCGAGCACTTGTTTGGCTTCTTCGATCCCTCATCATCTGAGCCATCAGGGTCTGAAGGAAACACGATGTTAGACGTTAAATCCTGCAGCTGGTTTATGTGAAACAGTACAAAAAAAACGTAATTTTTTTTCCCCTAGAACTTACCTTCTCTCTTAGAGCTAGGCTCCGCCCATTTGATCCTGTTCAGCATCAGCCTCTTAAACTTCTTCTGGGATTTGGGTCCTGTAAGCGAGGTACGTGATTTTTATTGCGTAACCGAACACGGATGAGGAATAAAACGTTTCTGGATAAAATAATCAGGATAGTGACTCGATTCATGGGGAATTATTTCTTGAATATATCTAAATAATAGATGACTCGAGTCTCCCTCACCTCCTTCCACCACCACAATGTTGACGTCTTTGTGCAGCACCACGGTGCCGGTCAGATACAGCTGATTAGCGTTGGCTTCCACTTTGAACTTCTTTGATGGGCTGTGCAGGTTTCGGATCCTAAAGGACAAAAAAATGTTTATCCCTCAATACGTGCATAATCATCCCCCCTCCCCCCAGACCACCACCCCCCAGAGTTGTCATTTAGAATAAGTCGTCTAACAAAACTCTGTGCTGTGTTGAGGAAGGTGTTACCTGTAGACGGCGATGTGAATACCGTGACTCAGATCTTCCTTGAGCTTCTTCACCTTCTTCTCTTTCCTTTGCTCCGCTGTCAGTTTGCGTGCTGCGTTTGCCTCCTCGTGGGCTCTGGGTGTACAAACACACAGGATTTATGATGTTGCATTGTTTGGCGACTCTTAAATCCACAACTGTCCTTAAACACACCTTTATAGGAAAGTCATTAGAGAACGTTTAACACCGAACATATGTTTGTGCTGTTAAAACTCGTCGTGGATCAAATGCAGGTGACTCACTTTTGTCTCTTGGCCATCTGCGCTCGGACGTGGGCCTCCACTTTCGTAGGATCCTGTACCGCTTCCGTACCCAGCACTCGCATCAGATTAGAGATCCGTACTGACAAAACGCACACGTGGTGATGAGTCGACAAATCAACATTCTAGCAACATTAAAGCAACATCAGATGCCTACAAACAGTTCTCTTTAATGTGCAGGTATTCAGCCATCCCTGCTTTACCTTTTGGCTCTGGGGGAGGCATGAGGCCGAGTCTGACCTTCTCCTGCACCTCCTTCTGACCCTCGCGCCGTGTCTGCCGCCTCAGCTTCTTCTGCTCCCTCTTTGTCAAATACACGCCCAGAGTCACCGGCTTGTCCGTATCCACTGAAAAGAAGATAAAAACATTAGCTGGTAAAATTTGTCAAGGTATCTGTCATTTTTGTTGTTTTATCCTAGAGATGCAGCAATATGTTTTGTTGTTGTTTTCTTGCTCTCGTTACATGTTGCCGTTTTGTTTACTTTTGAAATATACTTCGTTCGAAGACTACCTGTAGTCCAAGTATTTTCTTGAAAACTTGAAAAATAATAGATCTGACTGAAATTATTTTTGTCAACAAGCTTGTACTACCTGGGGGAGCCATTTGAGCTGGATGTTCCACAAGATTAGTGATTCCATGGAAGTCCAAGTTATCAAATACAGCCTGAGGCGAGCTGAGACACACAAGGGAGCAAAGTCTCACTCAGTGTGGCAGATGTAGACATTTTTGAATCTAAACACAACTTTACTGCACTCATCGTTAAGCTGCTTTCATTCTTACAATTCTACGTTGTTGGGCAGAATGAAGGAGTCCCACCACTCGATGGAAGGCACGTCACCTTCACCGAGCTCCTTCTTAGGGGCGATTAGAGCCAGCTTGGTCGACGCCTGGATGCCCGTCTTCTTGGCTGCCTGCGCAATCTCCATCTGCAACCTCTCTAACTGAACCTGAGAGAGAAACAACCACATGGTTCCATCAGCCACTGAAACGAGGAGGATCAACACGAGTCGAAACTTTTTCCATCGAGTCGCATACGGTAAATGTTACGCATTAATCGTTGGCCTTCACCTTGGTCCGTATCCGCTGGCCTATTTTCTCAAAGCGACCCCTTTCGTGGAACCTGAACCCCTTCTTTTGTCGTTGAGGCTGCGGAATGGTCAACCTGGTGTCGAAGTAAGACGTGGACTCCAGGTCATCGCTGGGCTTTTCCTTCAGCTGCTGCTTAAACTGCTCTCGCTTCACTGCTCTGATATTAGCTAGAGGGAGGGGGGAGGGGGAGGGGCAAGATAAAAGTAGGTTATTTTTACAAATTAAGGAATAAAAAGTCTAGAAAACGTCCAGAATGAGGCAAGTCACACTAAGCGCTGTTTATCTTAATGAACAAGTCCTCATCCTGGAGCTCGAGCAGTTCTGTAGCTTGTTGGTTTGCCACAAATTCATTTCATCGGTTTCAGTGTTACCTTTCAGAGTTGGCATGCGGTGCGTGAGCTCCACCTCTTTGCCGCTGGCGTCGACGGTTCTCCCGAGCTCGTCCAGAATGAGTGGCGTGGGCTTTGTGATCTCGCGGGCCTCCACTTTGCTGGAAAGCCACAACGAACAGCAACAGACGGAGAGAGATTGAGACCATGTAGGTACTCGTATGTCTTACACATGATAAACTGCAATTAGGAATAAACGCGACGTTATCCTTGACGTATTATAAACCTTAAACCATGCTCTTTTTATCTAGGTGAAACACGCTTGTGCGTGCATGTAGATTCTCGGCTACACTCACGGTGGTGCAATGCCCATAGCATGCAGGTTAGCAAGTGCAACAAGGTTGTGTGGTCCTGTATTGGGTATGGCTCCCAGGATGCCCGGCTTCATGGCCAGCGTGGACTGGATCTTGGCCTGGAGCTCAGCAGCTTTGCGTGCCTTCTCAATGGCGTCGTTCATGAAGCTGGCGGCCTGCGAAGGAGCAATGGACTGAGCTGGGCCTGGTGTAGGAGACTGGAGAGGGCGCATACCAGGCGCTGATGGCTGGGGGGTAGCCAGGGGCAGTCTGGGCTGGAGATTAAAACTACAGTTACTTTTGACTCCATCAAGCTGGTAAGTGAACAGTTCATGAAACCATTAAACATATGACCGCATCAACGAGCTTTACATATGAAAACAGACAAGAATTTACATATTATTTAAATCAACCTGGGTTTCTCAAACCGTTACCTGGGTGATACTAAGCTGCTTCTTCCTCTCTTCAATCTGGCGTGTGGCTGCTTCCATCATCTGCTTTATCTGCAGAAGAAACTACACTCAGAACAAAAGCACAAACAAGGACGAGAAACCTGTGCAGGAAATTTGACAGGTCTCTAAATGTTATAAATATAAATAATAAGCTTGAAATCCAAACCAGAATACTGTACTCACTTGCATCTTGGTGAGCATGCCAGGACTTTCTGTAGGAGGTCCAGGAAGAACTTCTGGCTCTTCAACCTCCTCGAATCGAGGTACTCTCTTCCTCTTCGCCGCTGTTTCGCCAGCCTCGAGCTCTTTCTGCATCTCCACCTCATCGCCAAATACATCCTGTAGGAAGACTAGCGTTTCATTTCACAAACTATTTTAAAAGCATGCGGTCACATTAAACAAGGTAGCAGCAAGGAAAAAACAAAACAAAACAAAAAAACTACGTCTAGACAGCGAGAGTCAGACTGACCTTCAGCTCTCTCTTGCGGTTTTTCTCGACCGTGCCTTTGTTGCCCCGAGTGTTCCTGCTCTCTTCGAGTGCTTCGAAGAGCCTCTCTACGAAGCTGCTCGCCGATTCATCCAGAAACGGCCTCAGCTGGTCTGAGACACACAGAATCAAGTCAAATATTAAGTAATGTGTGTGTTTCATCAAGCCATACGACTGGGGACAAACAGACTAGGTGTCCAAGCTGTTTGTTTATTAATTAATTCACAGTTGCCCAGAAGACGAATACGCTTTTCAAATGTTCTGCTACAGTTATGGCATCAGGGTGTGCTGCATATTAAACAGGGAGATATTGGTTAGACATTAATGCCTGGACAATCAGACTGGGTGTTTTCACCTGTTGTTTTCCTTTTGTCCAGCCCTTTCCCTACGCAGTGCAGAGCCGCAGTGACCACAGTGGGTTCGGAGAAACCAAGCACCTTCTTCACGGTGCGCTCCACCCAGGGCCGCAGCTCCTCCACCTCCCGCTTGGGCAAAGACATGCTGAGGAGATCTGAAAGGGGTTAGGAGCGAGAAAAATAGGATTAGACGCAGAGTGAATCTTTCAAACGTTTCCTCACTGTCCGATTAAAGACTGCTGCTGCTTTATGGCTATAATTCAAACTGGTTATAGGCGTCGTGTTTTTGTTTTTTTTTTCAGCTTAACAGCGACATATTCTACTGTCTATCTTCTACTAATACAAGCTAATTTTCTTATTTTTATGACTATGAGTCTACACTGTAATATTTGTTATGAAAGATTTTCTTTTTTATTAAACATTACATATTTGGTGAGCGTTTTCCTTTCACACACGATGATTATTGTGATTATTTCTCCCTCTACTGTTTAGGTGCCGATGTATGCCAACCGAGAAGAATGCCTTATGTAAACAAACTCAAAGGATAAACACTATACTATTGTTGCAAAAACGTGTTATTACGGATCTTGTGCTAATCAAGTAACGTGACGTTAAGTTTAGCCTGAAGTAAGCTGATGCTAATCCATGTAGCCAGCTAGCATCGCAGTTAGATTGAAACATTTGCACCAACTTACCAGCTAATTTCTGCCACAAGTGCGAGCGACAAATAAGACTCGCCCCCCTCAAATAAACGCTTCGTCAAAAAGAAACACTACAAAATAGAATTCTGGTTTTAAAAAATATATATTTGTGCATAAATATATTTGGCGAACTTTCTGGTTCGCGCGGCGTCCAGAAAACGTTCAGGCGGTGCAGTGAGAAACCGGAAGTATAAAGAACAAACTACTTCCGTCACAAAAAAAAAATAAAAAATTAAATGTGGTGTTAGTGCTGCCGCCTGCTGTCCTGGTCGCACGTGTCATGGTAGTTTGGGGACACCTGATTATCACATCCATATGTGCTTGTCCAGTCTCATTATAGATTCACTAATTCTTTGCTGTTTTAATAACCTCCTCTCTATAAATTAATACTGGACCATGATTGTGGGGGTGGAGCGGTTTTCAAACTGGGGGTCATGACCCCTAGGGGAGGGTTACAGAATGATTTCAAGGGTTTGGGGGAAAAGGGTGTCAGCATATTCTGTTTTTTTTCTACTAAACAATAAGAAAAAGACTCAGTCCGATCAAAGTAGGAAATGTCGGAAATATCAAGAAGTATAAATATAGTACGGATTCACTCGGTCAATAATGTGGAATCTGTACAGAAGTGCTTGTCCATGAAAGTATGAAGTTTCAAAATAAGTAAAGACATCCGGAGACAAGGCATCCCACTTACATTGAAACATCTATAGACTTTTTTCGCCATAAAGAAGGAATGACAGAGTCACAGACCGATGTTGTGGCTAAGTGTCAGGCCATGTATCATGAGAAAATGGCAAAAACACACAGAACATAACATGGCCAAAGACATTAAGTCAGTTGATAAACAGCTTCCAAAAAACAAGTACATCCACCCTACTGAAAGTTAAGTCTAATTAAATTTGATAAAATAGTCAAATTGTGAATGCGCTAAGACAGCTAGTTTAGTTTACTGTTTTTGTATACTGTGGTAATGGGGCTCACAAGTTCTTCTTTGAGTTCTTCGGCTTAAAAGTCTGAGAACCGCTGCACAAGAGCATCAGCAGGGTCAGGTACTGATGTGTGGTGAGGAGGTCTGGCACACCATCGCTGTTCAATGGGTTTGAAGTAAGAACACTCAAAGGTCAGTCAGTGAGACAAGTATATATATATATGTGTCGAATGCACAATAAACAAAAAGCTTGAGAAACTGAAGACACTGAACGAAATGGCAGGTATCACTATTCATTTGCCTATTTTGATGTATTTTGATTACCATTTGTGTACTGATTGGGCGATTCTTGTGAAATAAGAATCAAGTTGTTTATTTCTCCAGCAGATTATTGTGCAATAAAAAATGACCAGCACTTGGAATTACTTATTAGTTCATTTTTCTTTACAGATATAATATTTATAGTAATGATAACTAATCTAGTCTAAGAAGAAATGCCATGATTTATGCCATGGTCTATGGTAAAGATTTTATCTAAACGGAGGTATCTTGTGACCATGCATTCACACTTCTCTCTGTCTTCTCTCTAGTTAGTCCTTGGGGGTCCAGTGGCAGGAACCTTTGGTCTCATCGGGATCAACTTCCAGTCGGAGAAACAACTCAGCCGCTCTCATTGCTGGTCCCGAGCCTGGGTAAAACTGGAGGGTTACATCAGGAAGGACATACGACGTAAAATCTGTTCCAGATCAAAGCTGAAGCTGAAGTACAACTGTATTAATAATGTGTTGATGTGACAGAAATGGGAATCCAGAGCAGAATATATGACATCGCATTACATTAATCCCTAATTAATCAAATTTCCTGGTTCTCCATTGTTCTTTGGATATCTGAGATTGGTAATCGTTATGTCGTCTGTCATTAAATGACCCAGGACATCTGTCCACGATTACAGAAAAGGGTGGCTCATCACCAATGGTTTCCTTTCTTTGATGAGAGAAAGTTGCAGTCATCAGTCCATCCAGGAGCTTCAAGTCTGGACCATGCTTCTGCACCTGTAGAAGCATGGTCTTCTAGAAAAGAGAGACCAGAGATAAGAACAGGATAGGCCACTTCAATGTACTTTTCCCTGTTTATTTATTTATTCACTTACCTAACTTCTATGGTATGGTGCCAATTGTGCAATAGATCATACATCCATTTCTCTTGTAAATTGAGTTATCCACAATGTCAGCGTTAAAAATCAAAGTTTATGCTACAACATCCAGGGAATGTTCTCTTCCTCATACCCTGACTTTGCAACTATTGTTCAGACATAATTGTACTAGTGGAGACGTGGAGTCAGTTGGATAAAGAAATAAATCAGCCAGTCCTCAGTCATGTTCAAAACAGAATTTCTTTCAGCACTTATTTGGCTGCTTCAATGATTTAAAAAAAAAATCCTTCATTCCACAGCAGGCTCTTCATGAACCTCATTCAGAATGGACTCAGCGGAAGGATATCCTAAGGGACATGTAGAACCAGAAGAAGTGCTGTGATAAAATCACTGACAAAAGAACTGAGTATTTTTTTATCAGACCAGAGGAGTTTATCCAACATTATTCAATATTTTCATTAATGAACTGACCAATACCCTTCAGGAATCATCTGCCTGGGACTGCCCCTTGGGGTCAGAGAAATTAAATGTCTGCTATTACACAGACGACATGCTTCTTTTGTCACCAAGTGATGAAGGATTACGCCAAAGACTCTCACTGTTATACAAGTACAGCTCTAATAAACATCAAAAAGTCAAAAGTGATCATATTCCAGAAGAAAAACCATCTTCAAGACAAGCCATAATTACTATTCCTATAACAGTCATGTCAGTAAAGCTTTTTAAGACAATTTTATCTTCATCTTTTTTTTTTGTGCCAGAGAGAGAGAGAAGTGCGGTAGAGGCGGTAAATAAAATAAAGTACATGAGTATGATATTACACGGAATTTTCGGACTTTTTCATGGCTGGTCTACGCTATAATCATGAAAATACCCAGCGGACCATCACCATGTGCATTGAATTCGTCATGCGCTACAATACACTATGAATGAGCCCGAATACCTTTTTTTTTGTAGGAAACTCGGATGTTTGCGCGTGAACGGGCCGCACGTGCTGGTGGTTAATTACCCATGACCGTGTAGCTAACTGGCTAACAGGTATTAGAAATTTCTAGACTTCACGAGCTGGAATGTGAACTTTTTGTTTAAAGGTATAAACCATGTTTGTTTCCGCGCCAGTAACGCTTTACGTTAAACACAGTGAATTAGCACGGATACTAACTGATTTCCCATTTTATCAACGCAAATTAAATCCTGGATCTTTTTTTTTTCCATATTTCGCACTGGTCATACATTAACAGCTAATCCTGGTCATTCATAATCTGATATTCTACTAAAAAAAATCCGCCCGAGCCCCTCTAAATTATAAGTGCTTAACTTTCCTCTAACGAGTTAAGAGCAGCGTGAAAAGCTGTAAAGTTCGATTCTAGAGTATGGCGTGTTCGAGATTCAGAACTAAGAACGTCAAACCCAGCGTTCTCAGTCACGTAATCTAACACAAACAACCAAACTCACAACACGCACTCAGTTTTTTTTTAAATATACAATATCCTTTTTTTTTTTTATTTAACACGAAAACGCTTTTACTCGCCGTTTCTCAACCTTTTTCCAAGCTTCAAAAAAGAGAAATACTCGGTAAGTCTCTTTCTCCAAGCTGTTTTTCAACACTAAAGTTACAAGCTAAAGTTCAACTCGTGAACCTGATCTTTAAATCAATCAATGATCAATCCGAAATCTTTTTTATTTTATTTTAGTAAAGCCAGTTCTTGTGCTTTTGAATATGTGGTAAAATCGTTTAAAAGGAAAGAAAAACGAAATTAAAAATATTAAACTGAACTTGACCCATAAGCAAGCACAAAACACCAACCCTAAATTGTTACGCTATCATAGGATAATAAATAGTTTTTTATTCTTTATTTAGTTTTTTTCTGTGTATTTTTTTATTTATTTTATCGTATTATGTGTATGTAAATTGTGCCAAAACAAAGTGCCAAAAATAAACAATAAAGAAATTGAAATTCACTCAAGAAAAATGTGGTGATTTACTTCCACTTCCACACACACGTACATATTAAGTATTTTAAATTAACTCAATATAACTCGTTTCTGTGTTATCTTAAACAATCTCTATTTCTGCACTGGGAGTACATTGACTTGATGACATTACTTTGATATTGAGGTTAATCTGAGGTAATGTGGGGGGAAAAACTGTGCAAGACCTTTCAGTCTTCAACATCTGAAACAATTGATAAAGAAAATCAAATGAAAATGGCTGGGATGTGAAACAGCACTTATTAAAAGAGTTTAAGACACTTTGTTTTTCCTCTTCACCCACATACAGCAAACACTCTGTGGAGTGAAAACAGCAGGCCAGTGTCCGAACTATGTATTTGAACATGCAGAAGACCCACAAACGCTTTTTGTAAGTTTTTTTTGTACTTATAGTCTGTAACACATTTACAACCGAATTCTGACTAGTTACGAGGTGAACATTTATTTTAAAGAAAGACAGAAGTGTTAGTATTCTGGATAGGGCTCCCTCTGGCAGCGTGGAGGGAGACGTTAAGAGGAGGTCATTACAATAACCTCCTGTGGTATTTCTTTATGTCCCCATCATTGATTGTTTTCCTCTAACAGCACTTTCCTCTGTGCTTAATATTCTTATATATTGTAGAATTGTCTACGCAGAATTGTCTACATCTATCTTTGGTCAATTTAAAAAAAAATTTTGAAAACAAAATCAACAATCAATAAACAGCATGTGAATACATGTATTTTGTAATGAAGCAATTTTTTTTTCCTTCGGTCACAGATGTCTTAAGAAACATCGTCTGGCCCTTAAAGGTGCGTATGCTTTTGAAGTATACACATTATATGATTGGGTTACATCATGATGAACCAAGCAGAGTTTTTATTTTGTTGTCAATTATTTTACACGCACCAAAGCCAAACAAAATGAAGAAATCGAAGGCCTGAAGTGCAAAATCCGTGACCTTGGAAAGACCATACACTTAATGATGGTAAAGTTTTTGTTTAAAATGAGGATGTAATTTAAAAATTTACATTCATTGGAAAGTAATTCATTATAACTAAATGCCCTTGTGTTATTTATGACTTTGTTTGTTTGTTTGTTTGTTTTTAAACACTACAGGTAGAAGTGGAAAAACTGAAAAAGTCTACCATAGGTGATTTCCAACTCTCAGAGTTACGCTCATCATCTATTTTATTTGGAGCACCAGTACACTTTATGCTATCAGCTAATCGTGTTCCGTGTGTTCCGAATAAAATGGATTGTGAGCCTATATTTTAATGCATAAGGTATTTGTGTTAAAAAAAAAACTGGATGATGTGTTTCCAGAGACAAAGTGTTCCTCTACACAAACTGGGAATGAGCAGAACATGGATGAACAAGGTATTTAAAAGTGACATACAGTGAAGAACTTTTAGAGCATAGGAAATTTTGTCTTTGGATGTGCTTAACACTGTCCCTTCCAAAACTATTGGAACAAGAAGGCTAGATCGTTCACGGTCTATAAACTACTTCAGTCATGATTTCTTAAACAGTAATCATAACATAATGTATTCCACATTAATCTTGATTTTTATTTTATTTTATTTTTTTCCTTCTCCTTCTATAGCTGGAGCTCCCCTTACCTTGACTCCATCTCAAGAGATGAGTGAAAAGGGTTTCAAGGTGGAGGCTCCAAATACACCCAGGATCCAGCCTAACTTGTCGTCATCAGAAGAAGAGCCATTGTCAAATGCTGACCAGGGGCGAATCCTGTCAAAGAGACTCGGCTCCAGCACGCCACCTCTGGAGCACACGAAAAGACGCCGGATTGACACCGGTTCACCCGAGCCTGCTAGAAATACACCACCCATGAATTCCTGGCCAAGGAACAGCGTGGACGTAGCAGGAGGACGACGACGACTCTACACAGGACACAACACACAGTCCCTCATCTCCAGTGCCTTGAAGTCACTACAGGATTCATGTTTCGACGTGTTTCCCACGATCGCTGGTCGTCTTCTTATTGAAAGACAGTCTTTCAGAGTTCCTGGTTTGAGCCATCTGGAAAAATCAGTCATTTCTGATTTTTCTGAAAACCAGGTAAATGAGCTGCTTCTATTTTATGTAGAGTGCATGAAATTCAGACGACTTTATCTTGTTTCTAGCTGTGGATTTGAGCTTTGTGGATTTGATTTGTCATTGTGGGGGTGGGGGCATGGTTCAGAGGGTAAGTTCCCTTGATATAGTATCATTGGGTGAGTGATGGAGGTGGGGGTATTGGTCCTGGAAATGCTTGGGGTTCCTGCAACACCAACACACCATCCTATACCTTACCCCCACATCCATGGCTCTGGATTCACCAACCTGAGGGGAAGGGACAGATATGGATTGGTGGATTTAGGGTTTAGACAGAGTATAGGAGAATTGGCCCTTGTTTCCATGGTGTAGGAACAGCGGGAGGGCAGAGAAGACCAAGAGGCAAGCTATAAATGGAGGGAGATGGCAAAGCCTGCCAGCCACAGATCCACGACACGGGACAGTGACAATGGCCTCATTCCATCACATGCCATTGGACCTCACCCGTAGATAATATCTTCTGGGACAGGCCTTCATTTGCTGTTCGAACCATGCCCCCACCTACACAGTTATTTAATATTTAAGCCCAGGTTTAAGCTTAAGCAATGCCTAGTCCTTTTGCTAAACCTAGTCTACAAAAAAGTCAAAATTTTCTTAGATACATGATTTGGAGACATGTTTGATTTTGTTGTGCTGTTGTTAATGACTTTCTTCCATCTCAGGGCTTGGCAAAGAGCACGATGTCAGCGATCTTGTGTAGGATCAAGGCAGAGGG
>JAOTRN010000046.1:2099854-2110121 GCA_028566695.1 Bagroides melapterus | reverse complement strand
TTTAGATGATGAGTAGTTAGACAAATTAGTAGGTTTCTGTAGATGGTGTCAGGACGTTTCAGGATTTCTGAGAAAAAAATGACTTTCATGACTTGACAAGCATGACTTTGGATGTCTAATATATTTTTGTGGATGTATAATTATGAAGAGTGCAAAGTATTTTTTTCAGTTAAATGGAAAACGCCCAAAATGAAACTTTAGTAATAAAGTATTAAATTTTTTTTCTGGCCTAAAACACAAAACACGCTGCTATAAGTGACTCAGTCATCATCGTTGTGGGGCAATTAATTGTTGATATGTCCATTAAACCACACAGTCTTGTCCAGTGAGGTGAGTGGTCTTTGTCTATCTTAAACAGGACGACTTGGTCAGCTGGGCCTTACGGAGAAAGACACCAGGCTGATCCAAAGCCTTGCAAAAGGAATTACAGGCGTTCATGATTATGGACTTACCAAAAATACTGACATGTCCTGGGAGGTGCAGCTGTCATCGATCTATGCCATCCATGATCTGGCACCCTGCAACCCCAAAGAAGCCCTGGAAGCCATAACATCTTGGCAAGCAGGGATGTCACAAGAGGTTCCTGCAGCTGGTGACAGCTCAATACCCTGTGTAATAAGACTTAATCTATAAATAAATCTATTTATCATTTCTTTCATTTTGTCTTGTCTCAATGTATAGGGAAAAAATCTGAATGCTGTTGACTTTGATGTGTGAAAATCTTCTTCAGATAAAACTGTTAAAGCTATTAGAAGGTTCATTTTCATTCAAAATTTCCATTTGCCAATTTTGCTGGAAAAACCATGTCTCTTCTGTGTGTAGGTTTGTGTGTGACTCTTAGTTCCTGTAATCACTATTAATTATTAACAAAAAAAAGTTAACGCTGTTCTTTATAACAGATACAGCTATACAGTTATAAATAGTAAAAATAAACTAGCCCTTTCAAATTAGAATGATGGCTTGCGGATTATAAATTTTCATGCTGTAAGCGACTCAGTCATCATCGTTGTGCAGCAGTTAACTGTTCATAAGACTGACTGCATGGGAAAGAAGCTTTTCTGGTGTCTGATGGGGTTTAAATGTGGTGGTCTGCGTGTGAACGTCCAGTGATGTTTTTTTCTACAGTGTTGACTTCTGAGAGACAACGGTTCAAAAAACAACACAGTCTTGTCCAGTGAGGTGAGTGGTGGCAATGGTGAAGGCATCACCCGAAGACCAAAATCAGCACCATAGTTTTGATCATATTCATTTCTGACTGCATCAAAGAACCAAGAGTTTAACTTCCTGTTAAAATGCAGACTCCTCGAAATCTAGGACAAAAGTAGTTACTGTGGTCTTAAGTAGTTCGACAGAAGGATTCTTGGAGAGTGGCACAGTCATTTGCAGTGAGGAGACCAAAGAACACAGTGTTAACAAAACTAAACAAACAAAAGGACTTGAAATTGATTGATTTGTGGGTTTAAATCCATTTCTAAAATAGTTCATTTTTATTTTATGAATCAGGTACATTATTTTTTATTCTAGTTGGAGTTTAGGCAAAATTGATTAAGATTCCTCTGTGGGGATTTTTTCTATCAGATGGTGTGAGTGTGCGCGTGCGTGTTGGGGGCGTGTCTCGGGGCAAGTTTAAAATCCCACGCATGCGCACTTACTACAATATTCACACACTAATGGGTCAAAAGATTTATTAATATATAATATCCAAAAATCTCGTACATGTATTCTAAATATTCGACATTTTTTTTTTATTGTGATTTGATCTTAAATTAATAACATTAAGGGGAAATAGATGGCAAAAAAAGAAAATCAGATTAAGAAAACTCACAGAGCGGTTGGTTTTCAAATCCCATGCGCACGCGCAGCTCGAGTTAAATTTAAATCCCACACGCATGCGCCTTTGAGTCGTTTCTTCACCCACACTGCGCTACATTGTGATGCCGAAGGAGCGGAGCGGCTTCACGGTAACGGTCTCGTTGGACAGACGCGCAGTTTTCCGACTTGCTGGGGAGTTTTCTCCTGAACCGAATTACGTACTTTCCGCTCTCCAATGCATCTGTTTGTCCTGACGAGTCGTTCTTCTTAAAGTGGGTCGTGTTTGAATTTTTTTTTTTTTTTTTTTTTTTAATTTTGTTTAATTTTGGAGCCTTTAAGCTTAAATGGACCCCAGGGTGGCTTGGATTCAGCCCGAGCAGAAAGGACCAGCCAACGCTTTGTGGATGCACATCTGGGAAACCTCGCACGGTTTACGGACTACTAATACCTCACCCAACCCTCGTTTGAACTCGGCCATGGCGCCGGGCTTGATGAAGACCAACTCCTCCAGCTGTATCAGCCCGCATCCCATTCAGGTTTCGCCCAGTTTTATTCTCCCGACTCCGTTTGATCACTGCAATCTGACTGCACTTAATGGCACTTGTTCAGTATCAGGGAAGCCGAGTGCTTCATACAAAAATGGCTCCTTATCTCCATCGTCTTCTTCTCTGGACTCCGAAACGGACAGTCCCAAATCGGACTCATGTGACAGCACAAGCACCCACCATCCTCATCCCAGACTATTTTTCAGCTTCAATGAGCAGCTGCACAACATCAATGACTATTTGCATCAGCACCAACAACAGCAGTTGCATCTCCAAGCACATCTTAACCAACACCACCACCATCACCGGCATCCATCTCAGCACTTCCCTCAAGTGCCTGACCACAATCACCACCATCCAGCCAGGAAGAAGGGTGAGAACAAGGGCAGCACTTACGGGGTCAATTACCTGCTCTCCAACTCCAATGGTAACCTTTTCTGCCCTGGGACGCCATGGAAGACCAGGAGATACAGTCCAGGAGTAAATGGGTAATGAAGGGGGGATGTTTCTGATTCTTGCTTGACCCAATTTTGTCTTTTTTCTGACTTAATAACGAGTGGGGGATGTCTGTGGGTGGATCATGTGTAAAGGGTTTTGGATGCCTCAGTTTTTGCCCTACAAAAATGTGCATCTTGCTTGCTTTTCGCCATGTTCTCCTTTCACCTTAAGCAAGCAAAAGGTTGAAAGGTGTTTGACGTTTCCTAGTCTGCCTTGTAACTAACGTTCCCTCAATCCCACCCGGATCTCTAGGAATGCCACGCTGACTGGTCGATGGTTTAAGAATCTGTAAATATGAACAAAACCGCAATTTTGTTTTCCAGTGGAATCATCATCTGTGTCAAAAAGCTGTAATATTCACAGTTGAACTTGAGCTACCAAATATATTTTTTTCCTTCAGGATCGACTGGCCAATGGCTGTGATCATTTGTCATTAACCTGCAACACGCTCCAGAGGATCAACCATAGATCTTTAAAGTCACTTATTACAATCTTTATTTCTTTTTTGCATTGCTTATGCTAACTGTCAGCCATTTTGCAGATCTAGCAAATGCTGTATCCCTGAGGTGCTAAAGTCTAAATGTAGTTTTCAGTTAAACATTCAGGAATAAACTGTACACCACTCCTCATGAACTTTTGGTGGTGTGAACTTGTTTGCTTTAAATGTAATGTTTAAATGTATGCAGCATTTTACACATGGCTAGTTATTTTTAACCCTGGCTGAATTTCCTTTAGAAAATCATTAGGCCTCTATAGACTCCATAGTTTCTAAGTTTGATTGGTTGAAATTCCACAAAGTCTGCAAGCGACCAGAACAATAAATATAATTTAACCCTAATATTTCGATAGGTATAGCCAGCAGGTTTGTTTTTGTAAGCGTTTGTTACACTACATTAGCTTCCATATCTGTCACTTGTTAGCAGTTTTAGCTTCATAGTTTGTCTTTGTCACTTGTTGGATTTGTACTGGAGCTGTGAGGCTGAATTAGTCACCAAACCTGTCTTGCTTGATAAACTACATTCAGGGAAGGTGAATTATTGTGTTTTTTTTCTTCCAGAATTAGCTCATTCCTTTAACCTATTTAAAAAGGGTTAGCTTTCTTAGCATATAAGCACAAAGCAAGAAAGCTACACCTTACAATAGTCTGTTCTTTAAAAAAAAATAATAAATTGGAGGGAATAAATTATTTGTTAAAAATTTGCTTTCATGCCAAATGTTTCATTGACACATTTCAGCATAATGTTCGGTATATAATGTTTAAGCTTTTTCTGGTTATATTGGTCTCACTTGCTTTTATATTAAACAAGCAGTTTTATTCACCTTTTGCCTTTTTCACCTACAGCCTTCATGAAGAGATCGTGGACTTCTATGCCTTCATGTCCCCCCGGCCTGAGGAAGAGGCCATGAGGAGGGACGTAGTGAATCGCATCGAGAGCGTGATCAAGAACCTGTGGCCTGCAGCTAACGTGAGTAACGTTGCTGTTTTATTCCACAAGGTCTTGCACTATTTTTTTTGTCTGAGCTGCCGGAGAAAATGACTCCGCACCTGCTTGGTATAATCTGTAATATCTTTTTTTTTTTTAAACATTGTTTTTATTAGGTCCAAATATTCGGCAGCTTCAGTACCGGACTTTATCTTCCAACAAGGTGAGCAGCATTTTCCTCCTTTTTATTCGTGGCTTAATAAAGAAGGAAGGATGGAAAGTGTAAAAGGGTGGGGACCAAAAAAAAAAAAAAGAAACAAAAGGAAATAAAGTGGAGAAAATGAATAGCAAGGAGGAGGATTGAGGAAAGGGAAAGAAAGAAGAAAGGAGGGGAAAAAAAAAAAAAAAAAAAAAAAGAGAAGCCAGTTTGTGAATGCATGTCGATATGGAGATTTATTTAACGGCTTAACGGTCAATATAACTCACCAGGCATGGAATAAAAATCTGTGGACTGAGACAAAAACGGAATAAAGCTATACTTTTTGTGTGTGTGACAGTGACATTGACCTGGTGGTGTTTGGGAAGTGGGAACGTCCTCCTCTCCAGCAGCTCGATCAGGCTCTGAGGCAGCAGAACCTCGCCCAACCTTTCTCCATTAAAATACTTGACAAAGCCACGGTACATCCTCTTTACAGCTTTGTCGGTTTATTTATGTATTTATTTGGATGCGTGCTTAGACACACTTTTTTTTTTCTCCCATTTGCATCTTCAGGTTCCTATAATCAAGCTGACGGACCGAGAGACGGACGTGAAGGTGGACATCAGCTTTAACGTAGAGACTGCGGTGAAGGCGGCACGCTTCATCAAGGACCACTTAAAGGTGAACTCTTGGACTGAACACGAGTACAGCTGTTGTGTAAAGTAATTACACGTGTCTTCGATGGTAGTAGTTTAAAAGAAGAATCCCTTAAAAAAAGACAGCACAAACACCCTCCACAAGCTCCACAAAATTAAGCATATTTGGTCTCTCTCTCTTCTCTCTCTCTGTTTTGCCTGCAATCTGCTGTTTGTTTGATGGATGTTGGATAACTCTTTGTTCGGTTTCCCTGCTTGAAGTAAATTCTGCTACATTTGCTGGAGTCTTTCGTTCCTTGTCTCTCTCCTGCAGAAGTACACGGTGCTCCCGTACCTGATCTTCGTTCTGAAGCAGTTCCTTCTGCAATGGGAGTTAAACGAGGTGTTTACAGGAGGCATCAGCTCCTACTGCCTCATCTTGATGGCCATCAGCTTCCTGCAGGTAAAGTAACTGTCCTAGCCATGCTGACACGTGCTCTAAAGACTCTGCTTTTGTTTCTTGTACTATAATTTGTTTAATCGTGACAACGTACGATTGGTCCGATTTGCGTTGTAGCTCCACCCCCGGATCGATTGCCGGGCAGCCAACATAAACCTGGGCATCCTGCTGATCGAGTTCTTTGAACTGTACGGCCGGCACTTCAACTACCTGAAAACGGGAATCCGCGTGAAGAACGGAGGTGCTTACCTCGCCAAGGAGGAGATGATGAAAGCCTTGAGCAGTGGCCACAGACCCTCCATGCTGTGCATTGAAGACCCCAACTTACCTGGTATGGAGCTCAAATGCACTCGTTGTGATGGAGAGTTTATATATTCATTTGGTTTTAGGTTTAACAGAATGCATGACAAGTAGGATTTAATAGGCTGCACACTTCATCAAGAGATTCATTTCTGTTTTTTAAGGCAACGACGTGGGCCGCAGCTCTTACGGAGCCCTGCAGGTGAAGCGGGTGTTCGATTACGCCTACATCGTCTTGAGTCACGCGGTGTCTCCTCTCGCCCGCTCTTATCCCAACAAGGACAATGACAGGTCAGTGTTTGCTAAACAGGAAATTGTCCGCAATTCCCGGAAAATTGAAGACAAGTCACGCAGCTGTATATTGGATCGTTTGTAGGGGTTCGAATTCCACCCTTAAGTAGACCTGCGAGGAGCAAGCTGCGTTAGTCCTGTCTCACAACGAGCACCTGAGCCTTCTTGTAGCTGTATCAAGTGCAGGAAAGTTGTAAAATTACATGTTGGAGCTTAAATCTAGCAGCCAAGTCACTAGATCCCTCACACGCAGTGATCCCTAACACCGAGAGTTACCGATCTCTGAGGGTTGTGATTGGCTAAATGTAACGTATTTCCAGAACCATTTCACCTTCTAAGATTACGACTGCATACGTGACCCTCTCTGTCTCTCTCAGCACACTCAGCCGGATCCTCAGACTGACCCAGGAGGTGATTAACTACAGGGAGTGGATTATCCAGAAGTGGGGGGACAGACACAATGCCATCATCAATCGCTGCAGTGAGTGGAGCGTTTTAAACTCGGTACCTTTTGTTTTTTCCGCACGTTGCTCGGATTTTAACGCTAACTTTGTGTTTTGAACAGTCGTCCAGTTCGGAGGCGACTCCGAGGAGCAGCAAAGAGACTCCGCATCTCCACAAAGTGCCGATTCCCTTATGTCACTGTCCAGTCCTCAGCAGCACTCGTCGTCCTCGTCTTCAGCCTCGTCCGTTTCCTCGCTCTCAGGAAGTGACATCGTACGTTGCCACAGTTGCCTTTGAAGGGTTCTACAGAGAACCTTGAACAAATCCCATGAGAGTCAGATATAAGAACCGTCTGAAGACGTGTTTTTAGTAATTTGCTCTTTTCATTGACTATGGATGAAACATTTAGGGGTTGAGTTTTCAGTGAAGATGTAACGGCATGAAAGGTTTATCTTCATCAAGATTCATCAAGATTAATTCTCGCCATTCATACCTTTTTTTTCATTCCCAGGACTCTGACTCTGTTCCGTCTGGACTTAAAGTCTCACACCAATCTTTCCCAGCATTCCCTGTACCCAGCTCTCAGCAGAGGCCACAAAACGGGACACATTCCTCTGACACCACTTCGTCTAACGGACAGGTAGGATCAGATAAGATAATGGATAAGATGTGATCTGAGGTGAATATTTGCACTTCTGAAACTGAAAGTCAGGTCTTAGACTTCATCAAATACTAGATCTCTGTTTTTTCCAAGACATTTTTTTTAATTTTTTTCTGTTTTTCAGGTACGCAAGCCCCTCCCTGTGTCTCTACCCCCACCTGTGCCAGGTAGACCATGTGTGGACGGGTGTGTGCCATTGAGCAACGGTTACAGACTGTCCTCACCCATCTACCTCGGCCCCCTTCCCGGCCTCCAGCACCAGACCAAGGTTAACACTACCTCCTGTGCACGCGCTCTCTCTCTCTCTCTCTCTCTCTCTCTCGATCAGATTAGGTCCAAATGAGGTTATGTATAACATATATAGTGTGAACTTGTGTTTGTCGCTGAATTTAATTCATAATTTTTTTTTTTCCCTCTATC
The DNA here is from genome assembly GCA_028566695.1 of Bagroides melapterus. Classification (NCBI taxonomy): domain Eukaryota; kingdom Metazoa; phylum Chordata; class Actinopteri; order Siluriformes; family Bagridae; genus Bagroides; species Bagroides melapterus. Next base: position 2,102,432 of record JAOTRN010000046.1, on the reverse strand, counting down.
CTTTCTAGTTCCATAATGTTCAGAGATTTGGCCCGAAGCTTCCCGGGGGCTTTCAGCCTGGCCCGATGCCTGCACTTCACACCAACCTTCCACAGCACAACCGAAACACGTGGCACAGAGGAGGAGGCAAACGCCGACCTCTATCCTCAGTAGATAGAACTGCCACAGGTCAAAGGTAGCACTTCCTGTCTACGCACGGTCCAAGCTCTTGTCGTCTGTGACGGCTGTCGGTTGCCTCCCCCCTTTCTTTCTTTTTTTATTTTTATTTTTTAAATGTACTTTCCTTTATTCACTTATTTTATTATTTTTAAAATGCCCCCCTCGTTTGTGCCAAACACTAAATGATCTCATTGCAGCCAAGCTGTATTTGGAATTTAGTACCCCTCGTGCAATATGAGTATTTTTATAATTTGCTATATATTTTTTTTTTTTTAGTTCTTTTTAATTAATTTAAGTTTTACAAATACACTTCAGTGTTTGTTTTTGTGTTGTCATGAATGTAAGTCAATGAAGGGTGTGTGTGTGTGTGCGCGCGTGTGTGTGTGTGTGATGTTCTTAACATCTTTACTACACTACTATACTATCATGTACAAATCTAAAGTGTGTTTTGGGTATTTTTTTTTTATTTTTTTTTTGCACTCAGTGGCTTCCCAGATTGCTGTAGTTCAGCTTCAGTACCAGCAGGTGGAGCCACTGCTCTGTGCCAAAATCCTGGGCCAACGTGTCTCACAGTAGATTTTATTTTAGATTTTATTTTGATTGTTTGCCTTAAGTTTTCAACTATTTGTCTTACTTTTCTGCACCAGACTGGTCACAGTGATGAAGCAAAAATGATTGCTAGTCTCATGACTCTTAAATATGTACACCCCTTCGCATTTATGAGCTAATGAAAAGGGAATGAAAAAGTGGCAGTGTTACATGGGTAATAACACGCACGCACACATGCATACATAAACCGATTGGCTTTCCATATTTATGTACTTCAACATCTGCACCAGTAGGTTACTGCCGCTTTCATTCTGTTAGTCAACGTTGCAACGGTTTCACCCTGTTCACATTATTCTAAAATTTTTTTGTCAAAGTAGTTTTTAACCCAAGATTTTGCTCCCGTTGGCTTTCCAGATTTCTCCACCAGCAGGTGGCACCAAACATTAGCGCTTTTCAATTCTATCAGTTTTGCCAGTTGTGACATTTCAAAAGTCTAGTGCGATTCTACCGAACCAAATAGACCAGGATGAAGGTGCGTATTCTCGCCTTAGAACCACTTAAACATTGTTTTCATTGCTGTTCTATGCAAAAGTCTTGGCACTGATTAGCTGCGATAGTCACTGTCATTGTTGTCATTTCATCACTGTAACTGTACCGATCAGAAATGATCGTTTGCCAAATTGTGATCACATTTTTAACTTTTTTCCCCCCTTTATTTTACACAATGGAACGTAATTCTTTCCTGCTGTATATTTCACAAAGCAAGTGCTCAGCCATTATAAAAGTAAAGGTCATGCTTGTAGCGTTTTGACCCATAGATGGTGAAGGAGCACTGGATGCACTCACACACACACAACACATCACACACACATACTGTCATCATTGCTGATTTATGAATGTATTTTTTTTTTTGTCCCTTAATATTTTTATGTAAAGACTTTTCTACAGATTATTTTTTAAAATAAATATCTTAAATGGCCAAATGGTTCTCTAGTCTTTTTTTTCTATTTGTATTTGAAGCATGTTTCTTTCATAAAAGTGGAAATGAATTCAATTTACTCTCCTGTTGAGTGTTTTATTAAAGAAATATTCAATGATTTCTTCTGTGTCTAATATAGTATTTGAAATTTCTGATTTTATCAATAGCAAAATATTAGTATTCATATAAAATAATTTACATTTTTTAAATGTTGCTTATTTATTTGCCTATATATTTTTTTCCTTGTCCATAAACTAATTTTGTATTTATTTATTTATTTATTTATTTATTTATTTATTTATTTATTTATTTATTTAACGTTGTAGTATCCATCCAATCCAGAGGAAGAAATTGTTCCTTCAAAAGCTGTAAAGTCCTCTGATGTCCATTAGGAGGCGCTCTGAGATTTAATATACTGCTTAAACATCATATTCTAATCTCTCCATTAATTTATTATGTTAAAATATATCTATATCTTTCACCTTCCAGGAGTGAAACGGTGCAGAAAAATCATCATTTTCTTTGTTTTGATGCATCATTTTCTTCCATATTGGTTATTTTTTCGTCAAAACAATTGTCACACGTTTCAGCCGTGAATATTTGAAACGTGCCAGACTCTAAGGTTATGACTGGAGGAAAACAGCTGGTCAGATATTTTGCTAATTAACGTTTCTTAATGGAACGCTAACGTGAAGTAACGTTTTTAAAAGAATATTGATTACCAGCGTAGCTGACCAGCGCTTATATTGAAACTATAAACAAAAGTACAGCGTTGGTTGATATCTGGGGGAAAAATACATAAGGCTCCAGCTCGGGATGGGCTCCTCCCTCTCCTCTTTTCCCCCCTCATCCCCCCCTCCCTCTCCTCTTTTCCCCCCTCATCCCCCCCTC
>JAOTRN010000046.1:2088795-2099754 GCA_028566695.1 Bagroides melapterus | reverse complement strand
GCCCCCGCCCCCGGCTCTAATTGCAAACGTGAGCGCCCGCACAGTGATTGTCCTTTTTGGTTGTGGTGAAAAAAAATGGCCTCTGAGGGTTAACAGCGGCAGATACAAGCAATTGTTATTGACTTGTGTTTGTGCTAGAAATGTGAACTATTCTGCATCCGTGTAAGCTCATTTTTCATGAGTTCAAATATTATCTGGCAAAATTTGTCTGCACATTTTGTGATACAGGTGAGTGAGTTGTGTTTTGTACCATATTCTCTACAGCAGCTATATCAAAATATATGAGCGTGTGAGTTTGTTCATTTGTGATTCATACAATCAGGATGTGTGCACACTTACAGTAAATTAGGGGATAACGTGTAACTGTTGCACTTGTGGGGAAAAATATCAACAAACACCGGCGGTCACAGACGCTGACTTTGTGTTTTGCTCCATAAGAAACAGCACCGCTTTCCGGAACGCCGTGAAACCGTCACATTTTGTCATTAGAATAATATCTATTTAAACACCAACCTTTTACGCTTCGACGCTATAAAGATTAAAACAACTATCTAATTTAATTAATTCTAACAATATGAAGGAACTTCAAAATATGTAAAATGTTTTTAAAAGTTTAGTGAACGCGTTGCTTCTAGCAGCGTTGCACGCCGCGCTATCTAGCGTCTTAGCCATTTAAGTAAAAAAATATTTTTTCGATTTAAAGTAAAGAACGAAGGCCATTTGTTATCGTTCTCAACCTCGACACAAACCAGCTTTATTTATAAATGTTTAATCTTAATACATCGATAAAAACAAATTATATTCAGATTATACTTTCTGTGGCTTAGCATGGAATGTTCCTGATCGTTTAGCTGCAGAAGGATTGATCCCCTTCTTTGATTTACTTTCTGTGGTAATATATTAGTATTAGAAACTATATCGTCCTGTTTGCTCGGAGTACAAATGAATCACAAATCTACGTTATGTTTATTTCTATTATTAGTTATTTCTAGCTGATCACGTGTTTGAGAATGGAGTGTTTTGGGTTGGGGTTTTTTTTTTTTTAATTTTATCTTCATCATGAATTCATTAGCTAGCTGTGGAGAGTTCGGTCTTTGGAACACTGTACAATCCTGAGGTTTGGGTTGTGTAGACTTTCAGATTTTGTTGGAATTTTCCTCTGTGTTCCAAAAAAAAAAAAAGTAGGTTGGCAGACCGGTGAAGTTGAAATGCCTTTAGGCATGAATGAATGTCTGAGGTGTCATGGACAGGTGTCTGATCCATGGTGCATTCCTACTTTACACCTGACAGTGTTCCTGTTCCTAGAAAATGCTCTTAGGGATTCAACTTTTGATTACTGCTGAGATACAGGAATGTTTTCTGCTTTTTGAATCACTTTCAGAGGGAGAAGGATGTTTTACATTAGTTTTAAAATAATACCTCTGAATAGCTTTTAATGTAGTTGAATAAAGCAAAGTTATAGTACTGAATTTATAACTGAAAAAAAAAGATTATGTGCAGCGTTCTATAAAAATGAGTGGTTAGCTTGTGTTTTTGTGCTAAAATTTGGTTTCTTCTTTCCACGTTGCTCGGATTCACCGAACATGATAAAGCAGGTCCTCAAGATGAATACCAATAGCCTCTGCCCAGATGGATCCATTTTCAGGTATGTTTCTATTTGTGTGCTGACTGAACATTTGCTTAATGTCTCTTGATCAGCGTGATCTCAGAATCCTTTGTTCTAATTCTACGGTCTAACGGTTTTAATATCTGCTCGGTATAAGCTAGCCAAAAAGTCTATAGAGTCTGAATGGACAGAAGGATTTGAAGTTTTATGCAGTGATTTTTATGGTGCTAGAATTCCAAGTTAAATCTAAATGCTTGAGGGAAATAAAGAAAAACTTAATAAAACTAATAATAATAAACTACAAAGATTAATTTCCTTTAGGTAATAGGCAAAATAATTAAAAATAATTTTTATACTAATCACATAAGTGCAATCAAATTCTATTCTTTGCCACGATGATTTGTTTCATTAAAATTTTGTAATAAATAATTTAACGATTTGACTTTTACCAATGACATTTTCAAGGCATGACTGAGTTCTTAGTCTTGACTTATTGATCCTACAAAAACCCCATGACCTCATGCTCTTTTTATGAATAACGCACATCGCCTCAGCCGGTTCATCAGCGTCTCGTAAAGTCATTACAGTCACGACAAGCTTCTGAGGTCGCGTTTCTTTTACCCGAAAGCTCCCTCGGCCACCTGCGCCCTGCGTAATGGTGCCTCGGAGACGCTGTACGTCTTATTTTCTGCACATAATAGCCTGTCAGCTTTGATTTCGCAAAGGTATTACGCTCCATCTTGGCAGGCTTTTCAGCTTGAGGCCTCCAGACAGCTCTTGATTTTCATCCTTGATGTTGGACCCTCGTCTCATCGAGCGCCGTCGTCAGAAGCACGTTCGAGCTCTTTCGAGATTCTTTAGTTTTAGACGCAAAAAATGAAGGAAAAATACTAGTCTACTAGGAGTGGAACAATTTATCACTGTGATCATCCAAAACCTATTGACTTGAGGCTTTTAGCTTTCCTGAACTGCTTGTGGTTTTTCCCTAGATCTCAAGCAGAAGTATACAGTAATGTTTAAGTGCCCACTACACGTTATTACATTATACATCATGTATCGTTGATAGAGGTAAACTAGCTTAAATAATATTTATTTATAATCTTTATCATTTATATTATTTATTTAAATAATATTTAAATATCAACTGTTTTTTGGCATTTCCAGAATTTACCCACAGCTCATAATGACAGATCTGTTGTTTGTTTACTTTTCCTGCCATCATGGTGGTTCAGAAGGTCAGCCGAGATATCTTAACCCCAGACACAGCTGCTCCTGAGGGATCCCTTCTTCATCACAGACTTGTACAGAAGACCTCATGGTACTTGGGATGCTCAAGGTCCTTGAGACCGAAGACCTTGTGCATCCCTCTCCTGAAGTGTTGATCTTGTAGGTTCTTCACCTGCAGGATGAAGTGTGGAGCTCAGGTCAGGTTCCTTTTGGGAAGCTGGCTGTTGGGAAATGATGGACAGTCTTAGACTGAATAGTTCCTTTGCGATATAAAAATTTTATTATTTTAGAAAGGAATGATCTCTGAATTATGAAGAACCTAACACTTCGGTAGCTTGTAAGAATTTACTTGCCACACTCGAAGGTCTAAAGCCAGGAACTGTCAAGAATCCACGGTTGAGACAATCAGCAACGACTTCAACCATCTTCTGAGCTCGTATCACATTAAATGCTTCTGCTAGTGGAACAAATGAACGCATGTTGGCTGTCTAGTCCAAAAACACAATTATACATTCCGTCAAAATGATAACGAACTAATTAAGCCGTTTCTCCAGCACTTTTCCTAACATTTTAAAGTTTTCCATCTGGTCAGCTTGTCAGAAGCAATTCATATACATTCTCTACTTTAAAGTAAGAGTACACAGTCGCCTTGTCCAGTTTCTCTGTCAGTCTTTCATACTGCTCTAATGGCGAAAGAAATTGAAACACTATTGTATTAAGGATAAAAAAAAAAAAGAAACAAAAAAAAAAAAAGTTGGGTGAGTCAAAGATTGTACAGTAAAAAAAAAACCCTTTCATGCCTGAAATTATGAAAATGAGAGCTCTTTTCACTTCGATTCAGAAGGAACGGCTGAAAAAAAGACACTGCCAAAGGGAAGATAATGAGCATCTCAGGATGTGGACTCAAAAATATAATGCTCAGTCCAACGTATTGTGTGATTCTTAGGTAAGACTCCATTCTTTAAGAGTTTCGAGGACTTAAAGCAGAACATTACAGCTAAGAGGATCTAAAAGCTATTCAGCGGAAATGAATGAGGTTCGAGGCAGAAGGAAGAACGTCTGGACGTAGAAATGTTCCGAGAATATTCTGGAACGTTATTGTAAGGCGCACGAACCTACGGACAACCCTTCAAACACATCAATGAGCATTCGGTCAATGGTAGAGGACTTGTAAAATGTTAGTAAATGTCAAAACTTTAAGGTTCTACCTATAGCTCTGTAATTATTGGGAAAGATGAATGTGTTTAATAACCTTGAAAATATGCGACAAGTCTAACCTTGAATGGAATTTCTCATCAAAATTAAAAAAATGTCAGATTTTTTTTTTTTTTTTTTTTTTTTTTTAAATGTAGCATAAAACAGTGTCCAGAGCAGCAGGAAGGTATTTTATTGAAATTTGTGCTTTGTCGTGTACAAGTGACGGTCGCTATTAGGTTACAGGGACTGCAGTTCAACTCACCAGTCAGAACGTTTTGATTTACTTTTCCACTGTAACACAGATTTAAATGTTTATAGCTGTGATACAATTGAAATACACAGATCAGCCATAAAATTAAAACCTCCTCCAAGGTGTGCTGCGGTACCTGGAACCAAAACAGCGTTGCTAACTTGAATATCCGTTTCTGGAATTCACGTCACAAACTATTAATATTGAGTCACTGATATTAAGGACAGAATGTGAATGTTTATTTGTGAACTAAAATAGGTCCAGGTTAAAGACATTTAGTGCTAGCCTGCTATCTTGCTGACTAGCTAGCTGATGTTTTTATATTCCTGCAATCAGTGCATCTGTTGGAACTAACTTCCGTTTTAATTTTTTATCTTTATTTGACAAGATTTTAAGTCGATAGTTAGGCTATAATCCTTAGAAATGACATGGCCTTGTCTGCTGCTGAGGATTTCGCTAACTTTACTGTAGTAACGGTTTCATTTCAGACGATGAACACGCTCAAGTGGAGGGAGACAAAAAGTAAAACATCCCTGTACTAGCTCCAATTAATATAGTGAACTAATTGTTGTATATTTATTTATATATTGTTAAGTCCCCAGTGTCAGAAATTAAAAAGCAGGCAGAGTTATAAGGTATAAGAGTATGACACTGAAATGACTAGCACAAAGAAATGCTTGCTTGTGTGTGAGCATGTGCACGTGAGAGCACGCGTGGGTAAGGGATAGGGAGATGAGCATTGATGAATCTGATCTCTCTCTCTTCCCTCAGGCTGCTCTGAGACAGGTAGCACTGACAGGTAAATTGAATGCGGATGATTAATTTTCCGCCGCAAGATTTATTCAGCCGTCACGTATCACACAGAGAGTGGCTTTTGAGAAAGGTGGACGGGATTTAAATGGCTTAATTGCAGCCTTTCATGACTGAATGTGACCGTTTTGTGTTGTACGGTGTATTTCGGCGAATCTATACAATAGATTCAAAATGAACACAACTTATGATTAAACAAATCTTTAATGAACCTTTCTGTTCATGAGACTTGAGTAAATTGATGGATCTACATGCTGCACCACTTAAACCGCACAACTTCATAAATGATCTATACATGTTATGTATATACTGTATACAGACGAGTCAAGGCACATGTTGAAAAACTGGGATTTTCGTTGAAAATTGTAAACAGAAGGTGACGTGATGTCAGAGCACGTGCTCAGAAGATACACGAACATTTCTGTCTTTTCCTCTGTCTGGAATGTTAACAAATCCCTGTCTTTGCTGAGCTTTGGAGTGCTCTCTTTCTCGCTCGCTCTCTGTCTGTCTATCTATATATCTCTGTCACTGCCATGCCATTGCTATAATAAAACCCTCAGGTACGTCATTACCCCCCCCCACACACACTCTCACGCCTTACACAAGCCTCCATACACTATACTGTATACAGTTTATTTCCCTTAATAAATAATCGCCATACTTTTTCTGACCTAGATATTGGTGGTCACAATTCCCAGGTTGGGGGCCTGATTCCCGCCTCTGCCACGTGTGCAGCGTTTACATGCTCCCCATGATCTGGGGGTTTCCTCCTTCACTCCAAAGAAGTATGTTATAGGCTGATTAGCATGTCTAAGTTGTGTGTAGTGTGTGAAAGTATGTGTGTGTGTGACTGTGCCCTGTAATGAACTGCCAACATGTCTAGAGTGTACCTTACCTTGTGGCCTGAGTCTCCTGGGATAGACTCCCCATGACCTAGTAGAAGTGGTGTAGAGAATGGATGGATGGATCTTGAAGGTCTAAAATTGGGCTTTTTTTATATACAGGACTAGATAGAGATACAGGACTTATCGGTGTCCAGGCTGTCCACAAGGAGCCGCCATCATCAGCAGGGTTGATCCCCATTTTTTTAAGGATATTATTAAGGATGTTTCAAGGTTTTCTATCCTATTGGTGTATTCTACAATCAAGCTTTTCCTTTTTCTAAGACGTCAATCCGAGTGTTCCGAGTACGTACGAGTGATTGAGAAGCCAATTTAAGCACAGAGCAGTTAAAGTTAATGGTTGTGCTCAGGGAACAAACAGTGCCAAACTGACGATCCGGGATTTGAACTGGCAACCTTTCCGCTCGCATCAGAGCCCACAGTTGCCTCGGACACTCCAGACAGTTATTATAAATAGCGTGATTTATATAACAGCATGTTTTAAAAGTCATCAAGTGAACCGTCGACAGATAAAACAGTTATGATGATTTATGAGTATAGGCTTCAGAGAAAGTGTTAGCAGAAGTTCCTTCTGTGCACGTTCCGTAATCTCTAACCTAGATCTGTCACTGCGTACTGGATAATTATAGCCGAGTTTCTAAATCATCTCCCAAAACCTTGTGGGTAACGTGGGAGTATGCATAATCGCTTAGCAAAACGAAGACACGTCTCGAACAGGTGGTTCCCACAGTTTAACTACGCCACTTAACAATGTCTAAAATTGTTATTTTGAACCGGAAAGCATACATGAATTAAATTCAGATACGAATTTGAAGCGTTATAATTGATACAGCACAACATGAACTACTAAATAAACAAACTTCATAAACATCGAGCTTAGCCTGGTTTATCAAAGCCTGATTCATAAATATAAATATAGCCCCGTTACATCAGATCATAACATGTAATGATAGCTACCGTCGTGTGTGATGTCATAAAAACTTATTGCCACATGCTAATGTTTAGAGTAGAAATCAAGGTTTGGTTTGTGAGCGTATGTCCATCTCACCTTTCTGTTCTTCATTTGCCTTCGAGTTTTGATGTGGTGTTCATTCTGAGATGCTTTTCTGCTCACAGGTTAGTTTTTTTTTTTTTTTTTTTACTTACTTTAATAAGCTATTTTAGTTCTAAACCAATTCAAGTGATGTTATTCAAAAAACTCTATAAAGACTTCACATAAGTTGTCTTGTTTGTTTTATTTCAAGAACCTGCTGAAAACACACAAGAACTAACTGGGGGAAAAAACAAAATAAAATTGAAATCAGCTTCTGAGACGAGTAAACATTCAATTTCGACAAATTTCCCATCAACTACAGACCTTGGAGGCAAATCCCGGTCTTAATTACTACTTTTCGGTGGCGTTCATGTGCTTCCAACTCGTAAACTCGATCTCTCTCGCACAACTCGAGTGCACCATAAGCCATCGTGTGCTAACATAATTAAACCCCTTGTTGTAACAGCTGAAAACCATTGTGCTGTTTAACAAATCAATAAAAACCTGGCCGCCTTTAGGTTACTTTACTTTCTGGAGCATCAGCTTTTGTGGGATTGCTTATCATCGTTTGTAGTTTGTGAAAGAGAGGCGTCGCAGGGCCTCAGCTAGCGGTTTTACTAACCACGGTATATCAATGTCCTCTTCAACAGACTCTAGGATGTCGGTCTTCTCTGCAGACTGAGAAGAAAAAGACACGGGCTGCCGCAGGAATGAGTCTAAATCCTGAAATTGGTTCACTTTTTTGTACTTCTGGTGTAGAAGTCAATGGGTTTTTGGTTAATAAGAATAAGAAGCCCTTGTTTTTGAATTCTTCTCAGCTTTGGAGGTTGGGGTCAGGAAAAAAAACAAGGATCATGAACTTATAGATGTCACCGAGCTTATTTTGGAATTATTCAATGAATAGGAATTGTCGGAAATCAGGCTGATGCTTCTGGTTTGGTTTACGCAAACCCGTTAGCACTGCAGCGCTCTATTTGAAGGAGAGGGACTAAGAAAAGGTTTTTTTGTTTTTTTTGTGAGGTACAGAACAAATAAAAAGATGCTGGAGAATTGCTTGGCACCATCTGTCTTGGGCGAAGAAGGCTATCGGTCCGTTTTGCACTGCTCTGTGAATGGGGCTTGATTGGAGCCAATTTCATCCTTTAACAAGACAATGACTCAAGGCACTGCTCCAAATTATTCCAAACCTATTTAGGGAAGAAGCAGTCAGCTGGAATTCTATCTGTAATGGGTTGGCCAGCGCAATCACTCGAGACTACTGAGATGTTTCAGGGGCAGCTTGAGCAGTACGAATGGTGCGAATAAAACTGACCGTCGCCGCAATCTACGGTTGTAACGTCTGCAAATAAAGGATTCTAATATTGAAAGACCTAAATTTTTATTGTAAACGGAAAACAATTTGTTTACCCGTGTCAATGTCCTGACATGCTGATTTTCTATTCATTTCGCCACATACAGTATTTGACCAATAATAATTCATGGAAAATGTGATATGAGCTCAGAGAGTTGCTTCTTTAGACCGAACAGGTGTTGATTTTAAAAAAACAAAACAAAAAACATGTTCCACCGTCAAAGTAACTGAATCCTTGTTGCACTGTTTTAAAACATGACACAATGGAAAAAGTCCCAATCCTGGCTTAAGAATTCTTTAATCCGTTGTTAATGTAAGTCATAAATGGCTTTTAATTTTGTATACAGAGGCTGTAATTAATTTGAAGCTTGCAGTAAATTGCGTTAATGCAAAGCCAGGGCACTCTCTGCTCCCTGATTCGTGACCAAACTCATCAGGAACCTTAATTAATCTTGAATTTATGACGGAGGTCAATATTCGTTGGAAGGTTAATTAAAAAGGAAAGCAAACAGAATTCCTGAGCGAGATCGCTTGTAATGAGGTAAAAATAGAGCCGAGGCGCTGGTGCGGTCCCTAAACGTCTGTCTCGTGCCCTCCAAGTCGATGATTAACTTCGCTGAAGCGTGCCAAACACAGACAGGTACTTCCTTCCCATCAGACATGTTTGTTTTCCGAGGAAGCTAATGTGCACTTTACAGAGTCGCCGAGCGAATATTAAACCCAATTGACTCTGACTTTGTCTCTCAACACCGTATAAGTGGGGCAATATTAAACATTGCCATCTGCTCCAGAGATGTCACTTATACGATTTGAACGAGTTTTTCATAAGTGTCTCTACAAATATAAGTTAATGCTTGAAAATCGTAAGGTAAATACAGTACATAAGGTACAACCTAGTTGAGAAGTGAGTTATGAGATGCGAGACCTTTTACCAGAACACTTTTTACACCGTATTTCACGTAATTAGAAAGCAGTGCTGTTGAACTCTCGTTTCTGATTGGTCAAAATGTCAGTCATACAGACTACATTACCCATCAGCCCCTGCATGTCATACGCCCCGGTTGCTCTCAGCTGCATCCTGTTTCGCCCTGACAAGCACCACTGTTTAACTTCCTGTTTGACTTTTTCAGTTTCAAGCTACTCGTTCCTAGACTAGAAAATGTAATCTAATCTAAGAAGGCGCCAAACATTATTATTCACTTTTCCTGAAGACTTGGTAGGTCTTTCCTTGGTAGATCTACTTTGGAAGAAAGTACTGAAGGACAGGAGGATGCAGGACACTTCTTTTTGCGGGAATAGAGATGTGCTGTGATCTTGAATAGTTTACTGTCCCAGAACATTTCTACTAGTCCTAGTCTAGTTTTTTTACAATTATTTAATTGAGCATATTTTGACCTGGCAAGCTCACCGTCAACTAAGCTAACGTGAATTTCATTAAAATGTAAAATTTGGTTTTAAGAAATAATTCCAACAAGTTGTCATGTTGGATTTGCCGGAATATTGGATTTGCACCATCCCCATTGTTCTGGCTGAAATGATCTGGCCTCACAGCTATTCTTAGACCACGCTTAACTTTCATAGCTCTTGTCCCGGCATCCAGGAGAGCGTGTTAATCCTTTAAAACGTACCTGTGACAATTTCACCGAGCCGCATCAAGGCTCAGGATTCCTGAACGCGACCGCACTATGTGGCGCTACAAATGGTCGGGGCCGTCGGGAGAATGAACAGGGAAACGAATTCTGATGTCATCGTCTTGGCCGGTATTGTTGTGCTCCTGCTGCGTGTCCAATCAAAGTCCATTGTCCTCGAGTGGGAACGACACAACCGTGAAAGGCAGTAAATCTTGGACCATGATGGTTTCTGTATTCCTATTAACGGGCGGCCACCATGATGAAAGTGACGTCATCTGAGTTATCATGTACCTGCGTTCGAGTGTCAGAACAGTGTGTATATTCCTGACTCACGCCCAGGAGAATGAATAAATGAATGAAAAGTACCAATACCGTTATTTGATGTGTTTGAGTACCAGGAGTTAGGCAACTTTAGTCTACTCTACAGTTAAATACAGATGTTTGTACACCCTCACAGTTTTCCAAATGAGTTGACATCAGCAGTCCTTCCAGCTTTGCATCCAAACAGGTTTGATTCTTCTGATCTATTCTGATCAAATCTAATCACAATCTTCTTGAGGGACTTTCCTACAGCCTACAGATATAATGCAATGCTAATGACATACTAACAAGAAAAGGAGAAGCAAATTTAGATGCTCAATAAGTCTTTAAAAAAATTTTTTCAATACTCAAATATAGTCAAAATTGATAGCAAATAAATTACTTAAGCATTTAAATTGTTTAGTTTGTAGTTTTTATTTTTTCACGGACATTGGCAGTATCTTTATTTTTTATACATTGTCATGTTTATTTATATTGTAATTTATTTGCAGTTATTTATTTATTTATTTATTTTTAATCGTACCTACAAAAGTAGAAAATAAGTGTTTTTTTTTCCCCCAGTAGATGTTGGTTTATCTTATTTGTACTTTATTATCTCCATCTATTTTTGTAGTGTTAGTCTTTACTTTGG
>JAOTRN010000046.1:2011962-2022457 GCA_028566695.1 Bagroides melapterus | reverse complement strand
TCTTGTAGATTTATCTTCTTGTTCTTTGCTGCCAAAGTTTATGATCTCAAAGTTGGAACAGAATGCAGTATGTTATAGTTTGAAAAACTAATAGCAATAAACGGCAACAAAATAAGTTTTAAAAAAGACTATAAGAAATGTTAGCCTTTATCCTTAGCCTTTTGCACGGATTATATTTTCTCCTCCTCCAAGTTCATCTTGCGTTCAGCACTTTAAGAATATTAAGCCACAGAGTAGATCCTAAGTAGCCACAGAGAGAAAAGAAAAGAAAAGAAAAAAAAAAGCACTGACTGCTTGAAACAATGCTTCCAATTTTGCAGTCTTATTGAATGACTCCACTGTCAGACATACACTTGATAGAACAAGTTCCTTTTTATTTCCTTTTTCTCTTTTCAGTTCTTTCTGCAGGACAACCTGACACATCATCTCCCAATTTATAATACATCCAATGAAACGCTGTTCCATCCTGATGGACGTCCGGTAGTTTTCCTGGAGCAGAATAATTTCTACCTTCCTGTAAGTATATTATGTAAAGAGTATAAAAAGTCCTCTGTCCCTGCAATCAAATAGCGTGAATTTAAGAAAATCAGGACAATTAAAAAAAAAAAAAAGCCTTAACATTAAAACCACCTGTCAAATGTTATGTAGGTGCTTCTTGAGTACTGATCCAAGACGTGGACTCCATAAGACCTCTGAAGGTCCAAGATGTTGTTAGCAGCAGGTCCTTTAAGTTGTGCAAGTTGTAAGGTTTTGTCTTCATGGCTTAGACTTCTTTGTCCTACACGCGTATCACAGACACTTGCTCGGATTAAGATCTGGTGAATTCGAAGGCAACGCTGCCATAAACTTCATCTACAACAATGATTAGATAGATGGTACGTGTCAAAGTAACACTGAATGCCAGGACTAAATGTTGGCTTCTTGCCATAATGCGACCTGGTGCCATCTCTTCTCCAGACCTGCAGTGAACACTTAGCCGGCTATCCACATGTAGCTCTTCTGTGGGATCGGACCACACGGGCTAGCCTTCATTCCCCTTGCATAGCTCTGTTGTTGGTTCACTGGTTGTCTTCCTGTGAACCACTGTATACCAGGAAGTCCCCAGAAGACCTGCCATTTTTGAGCCTTTACAATTGCTGTGATTGTCAAATGTTTCCTTTTTCTGGCACATCATCTTTGATAACTGTGCTCACTTGCTGCCTAATATATCCCACCTCTTGACAGCTGCCATTAGAACAAGATAATCAATGTTATTCACTTGCATTAAAACCACTGACAGGTGAAACCAGTAGGGACCAAGGCATTGATAAATCCTGCATGTTCTAAATTGATGTGCTTGTACATCATGGCCTGCTCCTTAACCTCCCCAAAAGAACCTCCCCACACAACGCCATATATGGACAACTTCCCTTTGGCCCAGTAGGCCGCTCAAGGTGCTGCTATAGAGCAAATATGATTTCTTTAAGAAGATTTCTGCCTGTTATGTTGCAGAGTGAGATTTTCGAGTTACATGTCATACATTATGTCCTGGCTTTGTACTAGCTTTATGGACAAAGCCAACTAACTCTACAAGCTCCATCTTCCTAATAAATCACAAATTCTACAACTAACCTGAGTTTATCTTATTAAAAAAAGAAATAAGAACGTTCACCTGTCACTGCTGCCTTCAGAGAAAAGAGCTCGCATGGAAATGTTTATCCTTCTCTTATCCATCGCTGAAATACCAAGATGAGCGTTCAGAAAGAGCCTTGAACTGTGAATATCATAGCGAGATATATGCTTAGCTGTCTCCTGAACCACCAGAGCAGACAAAAGGTGGCTGTATGAGTCATGGACGAGGAGGTTGAAGGATGTCGGGTGCAGTCTGTCTGTATTTCGGATAAATAGAATGATTGCAGTGAAGCTTCATGGCTTTGTGGGAAAGTGTCTGCCTCCTTTTGCTAAACTCAATGGTTCAAATCTCACCTTCAGTCATATTCTGTCAGCACAAGTGGCCCACGAGGTTAGTGAGGGTGTGTGTGTGTGTGTGTGTGGTGCTAAACGTCAGCTGAGCCAAGAAAAAAACGAAACTGCAGGTCATTGAGCCTGCATGAGTAAATCAGTGCTTTTATTAATGTGACAAGAATGGTGGAAATGTAGTAATCATAAAGTGGCATCTATTGAGCAAGCTATAGGAAACAACAGCAAGAAGATAAATCAAGATGACCAAACTGCTATAAATGAGACAACATGATAACTATTAAATGTTGTTGCTTTAAAACATTTTGATATGCAAGGGTGCAAAATGATCGAATGCCGGTACACAGAAGGTTTTCTAAAATTTCTGAATTCACCTTAATTAATATACTGTTTCTATCATTTCTTATTCTTCACACCCTGATCTGAGGAACTTTCTGGAAACACAGTGACTGACTTTCTTTTTTTTTTTTTTTTTCGTTTGTTTGTTGCGTTGAAAACACAGCTTGCGATCAGACATCTGGGGTTACTAAATAAAGTTAGGATAAATAAGTTATCGGAACTTAAATACATGGTGCTGTAATTGCTTGTCATTATCGTCCTTACCATCATGTCATTATAGGAATTTTGTGAAATTACACGAAGAGGCATCAGAAACAATGCAGCTGTGCTTTTCAAGTTCAGATGAGGAAAGTTATGTAACTGGACCAAACTTTAGTGACTTCTCAAGCACGAAATTCATAATGGGCATAGTGTGCTTTCTCCAGACCTCTGATGTGACTTATCAAACACATTAGCTCAAAATATCCCGATAATTTTAATTAACTATTTAAATTGCAGTCTTTTTCCATTCTTCCACAGTTTGGATTAAGCAGTTAGAGCCTGAGGATTGGTAGAGAACTTTAATAGACCCAGCATACATCATCTACGTTTCTATTACTAGCCCTCATGATGTTCATGTTTGTGACCCTGGTCCTTTCCTGTCAGTACTTCATATACAGCTGCATCCTGGGCCTTATCTCCTGCTCTGTGTTCCTGAGGATCAACTATGAGCTGAAGATGCTCATCATGCTGATGGCTGTCGTGGCCTACAACGTCATCATCCTCCAGACACATGCATCACTGCTCGACGAGTACAGCAAATTCTTATACAAAGACAAGGTCCTGGACAGGTAAGCTAAGACATGCAGTATGTGAATTGCCAATATTTGTAGCATGGCTAGATTTAGGCTGAGATTTGCATGAATTTACACCAGTGTCCATTATGACCCTGTCAGAATAACATTCCTGTCAGAAATTCTGTCATGGCAGCTTGGTGTTAGCGAGTTTATAATCATTTACAATGTAAATATGATTATATTAGCTCATGTTAGGTATTTGGCTAGTGCTAGCAGGGAAGTTGATGAAAATTTCTAAATATTTGTCATGTTTCTTTTAGCTAGTTAGAAACAAATTGTTAATATACATGTGAATATATTTAATATTAGACTTGTTTTTTTTTTTTCTTCAGAAATCCTGTCAGCTTATACTTTTGTTAGCCTGTTGGCTCGTTGAATATGATTGGAAAACAAATCCTCTCAGGTTCTGTTTGTTAGCAATACAGATCAACTTGATAGTCCTGTGAGAAATCCTGTCAGGTGAGCATGTATTAGCTGGCTGGCTTTTAGCAGTGAAAATGATGAACATGTATGAACATGATTTCAGACAGAAAATCATGCCAGGTTAGCTTACATAAGCTATGGGCATATGTGTGTGTGTGTTTGGTGAAGGTCAAAGCTATCTATGGTCTAAAATATAAAAGTTCCAGGAACTGTTCTTCAGTCAGGATGATCTGATATAGCTTTTAGCGTAAAAAAAAAACTGCTCTCTGTCTCTTTCCAATAGCGACCTTTCTGAATGAAGTGGCACTTTAAATTACCTCGGAGCCAGAAATGGATTCAGCATAAGTGTTCATTAGGGTTGATGATTGTAGACTGTCCATTGTAGAATCTGTTATTCTATTAATGCAAAGTGCCTCCTCTTTGTGAGCTCTTATTATTAGAGTCAGATGAAGACAGACTTATTCAGTTATTTCAGCCCAAAATAAAGACAAGCTTCTCATCTTCATCAAGAGAGAACTGTGCTCCAGATGCACTTCAGTACAGACACAGAGCTTGAAGGCAGATAACGTAAGCCTTTTGTGCACATCCATTTCACAATATATATGCAGTGTTACGTGACATATAAACTGCCGCATTACTTTTGTTCCGGTAACTGATGATTTTTTTTTTCTCCAAATGATTGAAATTAACAGCTTTGTGAATTCATTTTATTTTTTAATTTTATGAGAAAATTTGATCTTTTTTGGAGTGTCTGATGGCTTTAGTTTTAACTGGATAATTGTGTGGTGCAATCAAACAAAGTCTACTTAACAAGCATATATATATAGCACAAATAGAGAAGTGCTAAGCTGGTAAGGAAAAGAAGTGATGACTAGTATTTTACGATACTAAATCTTCACTCGGGAACAAAAATGTGTTGAATTGAAAATTAGCATAGAAACAAATTATCTGCTGAATTTTTTTCATCAGTTACTGCAGAACTGATTGAGGTTTGAAAGGATGTCATTTATAATTTCCTTAATATAACTTAATATAGCCTTAAATAATATCATCAGTTTGTGTCCGTCGTTTATGTCAGTACAATTTACCATTTGTCTTCACCATAAAAAAAAATCATCCTAAAAGAAGAAAATTTAGAGTTTTGTATCTGGGCAGACCATAGCTCAATCAGGTGAGAAGGTCTGTAGGTCTTTTTCTTGCAGCTTGGGCCGCAGTGTTAACATTAACGAACAGTGCCGCTCTTTATTAATAAACAGCTGGAGATGTCATGGCTCACTGGACTTTCAGAGAACAAAGGTGATGAATCATCAAAACATCTTTCTTTCTCTCATATACCTAGGCCAGGAGTGCTGAAAGATCTGAAGACAATGGGTTCGGTGTCACTTTTCATATTCTTCGTCACCCTGCTTGTACTGGCCAGACAGGTGAGAAAACGACTACAATCCTGCTCCGTTTGGACACTTATTACCATAGCTTAGATTGTAGGACTCAATATGAGCTTACACATAGTCGAAAGTTTTATTAAGAATTATTTTAAACAGTATTTTGGAGATGAACTTTGTTCAGAACAGAGAAGGGTACCAGGGCTCGTTATAGAAATGGATCAAAGATGGGAAAATGTGGACAGGTAGGCAGCCGGAAGTGCTACTGATTAAGATGTGACCTCTATAATGATGGCAAGAGCGTGGTGCGACCAGAGGAGATTGTTGGAAAATGATCAAGATTTTAGGTGTATTTGAGGTGGATTCCTTTGAATCCTAAGTTTTGCACAAATGACACTAGGACAAGATATGAAAGCTGTTAGGGGTAAATATTTGTCTTTTGTTAGAATTCACGGTCTGGCTTCTTTTCATCTCTCCGTGAGACATGTGGTGTTTTTGTTTTTCCATTTTTCTTCCACTTTCCAGTCATTTTGTACCACACCTTTTTTTTTTCAAATGGAACACAAAAAAATGACATCAAGCCATGAGGCTAGGAAATAGAATAAAAGGCAGAAACTAGTGTAAATGGGTTGAGAGTGGTGGTGGTGAATTATGGAAATAAGAAGCGTTGTCCTCAACAGTAATGAACTCCCATCTGTAATGTTAAAAATGTGCTGAAAACAGCAATAGAGCTGTGTGCTAAAGATAGCCAGGTTCCCAGAATAGCACCTCCATCCATCAGTACTTTCAGTAAATGAAGGCCTATTTTGCTAATCCACTTTCCACAATCATCAGGAGACTTTGTTCCCTCCGTCCTTCCATCCCTCTCTTGTCAGGACGATACATAGCACTGGGGCTTTGGGTGAGAACAGAGCAAATAAAACCCAGAGACATTACAATTTATTTATTTTAATTGTCTTTTTTAACCCAATTTTTGTCAGTTCACAATAGTTATAGCATTATATGGCATTTAAAGTCATCATGACAATGGATAATTTTTGTTGTGTAAACCGAATAATTATCCAAAAACACTACAAAATATAAAGTATTTACTATTACTATTTACAACCAGTCAGCTGTCAGGGAGATTCACACCCCGTCCCCTTCCTGAACTCATTCACAATTTAATCGTTCAGCTTGAACAGTTTGATTTGATTTAATTATTTAGGTAAGTGTTTTCTTGTTCTTGAATTAAAAACCAGTCCTTTGTTTGCAAAATCGGATCCATCGTGGCCCTGAATAGGCAGATAAGTGGATAAATGCTCACTCAAGCGAACAAGTGATTGAATGTACACAAACTTTGCACACTCATCAATCAGTTTTTACTCCAAGAAGCTTGACGAGGCCAAGAAAATTGTGCACCTTAAATAACTGGTAGGGTTTTTGAGATGAGCATCCATAAAAAAAATCAAGATACTTTCAACAAGGATTAAAACCTTTGATCTTTTCAGTGGAATCAAATTTTCATGAGACACGTTCATGGATTTGAACAAGCGTGACTTGTGGATGGAATTTCAATTGAATACTAACCCCGCCCCTTGACTTGCAAAAAACTTCATATCATTTGTGTAAATTGATACAGATATGAAAATGAGAGACCAAGTTCAGTTTTAAAGAAAACATTTCAACCTACACATTTATTTAATACGTTGTCCAAAATTTAGCAGCTTACAGTTTAAAAACAAATTCCTTATAAGTCTTCTTTCATATGAGCCATTAACCACCTCCATGACTGTGACATGTCAAAGAAATTCAATGGACACAACCAAAAAGTGTTCACCTTTGACGTCCCTCTGTAAACCGGCAAGGAAATAGTAGCTTAGGAGTTGAAATGGAAAAGGAATTAATAGCTAAGGATTTGGTGGCTGATCATAGCTTTCCTCAACATATGAAATCCAACAGCCAGTAATGGACAATAGGTCTGATGCAGGTTTACTTCTACCAGCCTGGAGTTGAATATTTTCCAGTTACAGCACATCCTGCAGTGTGCATATAAGGAAAAGTTTGGTCAGACGCCATGTCTGTTGAATCACATTGCTTTGAAAGTAGGTGGTCTGTACATGAAAAGCATGAAGTATTCCTTTAGCCATTTATTAATGGCTTTTTATCCAATTCTAGCTACATTTAATGTTGTATGGCACATGTGAGTTCTTGTAATCACTTGCAGCAGCAAGATTCTCTTCACTCAGTTTATTATTAGCCGTACATGATGTAGAAGCATTGCCGTGCAAGTTACTGGTTACTATAGAAACAATAACACATCCAGCCAAATGCTTTAATATAAACCTCAAATATGCATTACTGCAGTTAGAGAAATTTTAATCAACATTTTCTGATCAGATTTGAGACTTCACTGTTTCATGAAAGGTTTCATGTGGAGCTTCTCTCCGTTCTGTTGTCATATATTTCATGAGAATGACGTTCAGCATTCTCAGAGACTAACAGCAAAGCGCTTGAGTCTCTTCTCTCTGTCTCTTTCTGTGGAACTGCTGTATTTTCTTGTCAGTAAAAGGAGCTCGGTGACCTCCCGTCTCTTCACCTCTGTGTCCTCCTGTAACAGACTGAATATTACTGTAGGTTGGACTTCCTGTGGAAGAACAAGTTCAAGAAGGAGTGCGAGGAGATTGAGACCATGGAAAACCTTAACCGCGTTCTACTGGAGAACGTCTTGCCCGCTCACGTGGCGGAACACTTCCTGGCCCGAAACTGGAAGAATGAGGTGGGAGCCTGGGCTCTTTCTCAAGTGCTGTTATGTCATCTTGTACATGGTGTGTGGGGGGAAACTCAAACATTTTTCTATATAAGCTCAGATTTCATTTAGCTAAAACTCTAAGAATTCTTGGTGATGCCTGGCACAAAACTCCAAACTGTCCAAAGAACCTGAGGGGAACCATATATTCTAAATGCAGAGTTTATAAATATAGAAACTATCCACACACTTGAAACTGATTATTATACTTTTTTGATAGTTTAAAATTTTGTACACCCTCAGGATGAAATGAGAAAATTGAACATGAATCATCCTTAAAAAATATATCATTTCTGACACGCATGTTGTAACTCTGGCAAAGTCAGAAGTACATCGTTTTTATTGGATCTCAGGCACCAGTTTGGTTGTACAAACTTTTGCACTTGTGTACAGTTGAAATGTGCTAGAAGCTGAATGCAAAAGTGATTTGAACCCCCCAAGTGCAAAAGTCACTTGGGGTTTCTTATGGTTTCGGCAAATTCACCATTAGCTCCAGTAGATTGGTACAGATTCTCACTTGTTTTGATTGTGTGTATTAGGATCTGTATCATCAGTCATATGACCTGGTCTGCGTGATGTTCGCTTCTATCCCGGACTTCAAAGAATTTTACACAGAATCAGACGTTAACAAAGAAGGTCTCGAGTGTCTCCGGCTGTTGAATGAAATCATCGCTGACTTTGATGAGGTGACTGTACTTTACAAATACCGCTAACTGATGACTGATGACTAGCAATGTCTTGGGTTGATTACGATCTCCTTTTGTCTTATGCAGTTACTCTCCAAGCCCAAGTTTAGTGGAGTTGAGAAAATTAAGACCATTGGAAGTACGTACATGGCAGCTACAGGGTTAAACGCCACACCCGAACATGCACAGGTAATACGGTCAACAATTTTGATCAGTAGATGAGATTGATCAATAATTCAGTGTCGTGTTGAGTAGAGTAGCCATATCACACCTCCAGGCTGGAGATTTCTCCATGTCCACAAAGGTTTTCCTCTGTGTTCTCTGGTGTCTTTCCCACTTCCCTGCATGCCAGTAGGTGGATATAGCTAAAAGAAACCATCCATAATGTGAATGTGTATATTAATGGTTCTGTGCTTCAACATATTGTGCTTAAATTATAAGTTTAATGGTTTGGCGAGTGTACATTATTCATTCAGTGTGTGAAATTTCAGGAGCATGACAGACAGTACATGCACATCGGCACCATGGTGGAGTTCGCATTTGCTCTGGTCGGGAAGCTCGACGTCATCAATAAGCATTCCTTCAACGACTTCAAGCTAAGAGTTGGTACGTTAGAATGAGCCCTGGCAAAAATCAGCAGGAAATTGATAATGACAAATGATGGCAATTGAATGTGATGGTTATGGCAGTAAAATCCATTAGCCTTAATCCTGAACTTTTACATTTGTACTGATTTTGCACATTTGGAGATGGCAAGCTTCCCTGGACAAGCTACATTATTCATAGCAACGTCTGCATATTAGATCTAGAAATTGAATGAGTTGACATTTCTGAAATGAACTTACCAGTCCTGATGTTTCTCAGTGCCAGTAAAAATATCTTACTGATGCAGCAATTAAAGGGAAGAGGTACCTTCTTATTCATATTGATTCCGCACATTTCAAGATGAGCCTGGAAGCAGTCCATGGCCAAGCTTGCAATTTCCAAGGAGTTAAATCAAATAGCTGTGAGATTGCTGTAACCTCTTAGCCTTCAGACAGCTCCATCAAACATGACTGGAAGATTTCAGAAGATCGAGCATGTGCTAACTAATTTCTTAGGACTGGCTGATACTCCCTATTTATTTTTACAGTTTACTGATAATAAGTGGTCTAGTCTGTCCTAAAGAAGGTCTGTCCACTCATCATCTGCCCAGAAATAAATATTTAAAAAAAAGAGCATAAATCACCATGCTATTTCTGTTTTGCTAAATTAATTAGCTTGGCACTGTGAAAGAAATGAGTTGGCCAGCATGAAATCAGTTCAAGTACAGTTATACAGTTAAGGCTGGACTGTATAGTTCATTAAACGTGAGAAAAGAAAATGTCATCAAAGTTTCTCCTTCTCCATGGAAATTGCTCTTGACTTAGAGCTAGTTTGGATACTTGTCAAAAGAAGCGGGAGTTTAAAGATTCACAAAATTTATGGTCTAACTAATAGTATTTCTGCCCCAATGAGTGATTCATCTTGGAGGTTTTAATTTGTTTGTTTGAAACAAATCCATAAGTCTTAATACATAAGTCTTATAAGTATCTCTAAATTGGACAAATAGGTGTATATAGAAAGAAGATTAAACAAGTGGCTTTCTCGTAATCCAGGAATTAACCATGGACCTGTGATTGCGGGTGTCATTGGAGCCCAGAAACCGCAATACGACATCTGGGGCAACACGGTGAACGTAGCAAGCCGAATGGACAGTACAGGAGTGCTTGGCAAAATACAGGTTAGTTTATATTCTTCCCCTTTTATACTCAGCAAATGTTTCATCGACCCAGGAGTGTATGGTGGGTTATAGGGGTTGGAAGTTCAAGTCTTGCCCTGTGTGTAAGGAGTTTGCATGTTCTACCCTGGTTTTGGGGATTTCGTCCCTATATTCTGGGTTCCCCTTACAGTCCAAAGACGTGCACTGTAGACATTTCAAAATAGTCTGTAATGGATTTAAACTTTTGTGATTGTATGCCGTGATAGTTTGGCACCCCCACCTTGTGCCCTGAGTCCCCAGGTAGAAGGACCAGGATCCCTGCAACCTGTTTAGGATAAATG
>JAOTRN010000046.1:1965004-1979233 GCA_028566695.1 Bagroides melapterus | reverse complement strand
ACTTATTTTCTTAGGTCATTTTGCTCATCAAGAAAACGCATCTTGATTTAAGAATTATTAGATATTTCTACTGAAATCAAGACAAAACTTCTAAGTAAGAAAGTCATTTTTTTGCAGTGTATTATTTCACTGCACCGCCGAATAAAAGCTCAAGTATACTGACCGAAGATCTTGTCGATAGAGGCGTTGGAGGGTAAAGTACAGTTAAAGATGGAGAACTGCCTTTTCAGCCTCTGGGGAATGTCGTTGCGTCCTCCACCCGGGTGAATCATAGCCGCCAGGAACTGGATGTCCACTACATTTGTAAACTCGCCAGGTTTCTCCAGGTTATAAAAGCCCTTCTGCTCCATCATCTGGCGCACGATCTCGTTCGTGACCTTTGTAAAAGGACAGAGTGTGTGGTATAAACTTATTCCCATGCTTGAGAAATCCCTGAAGTAGCTGCGTGTACAATATAGGATATGCCATAGCTACAGATTTTGTTGTTTTTTTCTGTATGGCTCATCCATGCATGTATTTTCCTAGCAGCCATCTAGTAGCTGAGGGGCACCAGCATATGTTGTATGTTAAACCTTTGAAGTGCCGATTTGAAATGAATGAGAGACAGCGTTAGACGCTACGATTATCACATCATGCTTACTGCTTACTTAATACTAAAAAAAGAAAATAGTTAGTAGAAAATTGTCAGTTTGTCGATATTTTCATCTATTAATTTGAAGAGAAGACGTACAACCTCGACTGCTGACATGATGAAACTCTAAAGAATTAAAAAAACATTGTCACTGAAGTATACTACAGCATACCTGGTCTCCCCACTCATTGATTACAGGCATGTTGATGTCATCGATAAAGATGGACATCTTCTTTCCTGCTGGAGGGCCATATGTGGTGCCCATCCTTTTGTCGAGGTAGCTCTCCACGGAGCGCTGGAAACCAACGAATAAGTAATTAAAATGCTGTAGAAATCCAATTAAAATTCCATCAAAACACCTGTGACCAAGGTAGTAATCAATCATCAATATGCAAGAACCTGGAACATTAGCGGAGTGGTAGCTGAAGAGAAGTTGAGGTTCTTAGTGATGTGTGATTCCGGGTCATATTTGGACAAGAAACTCTTAATGATGACTGTCTTAGCCGTACCCTGCTCTCCGATCAAGAGCACAGCCTGGAAGATGTGAATTGGAAACAATGTTGATGGAAATAGAAAAAGCTTCATGATTGAATGGAGATTTGTCATGATTGGAGGAGCTTCTCTCACCTTTCCCTGCTTGCTGATGGTCTGAATAAGGAAGTCTGTACGCACGTTATCCACGTTGGGAACCAGGATGGAGCCATAATCGGGTGTTGAATCTGGCGGATAGATATACTCTTCTACACTGGAGCTCCAGTGGATCCACTGACCTAAAAAAAACAAATATATTTTGGAAAGAATATTTGACCTAGAATCATGACTGAATGCAGGTATTTAGATAGACAGACAAAGGTAGGTGCAGAGATGTAGAGAGGGATACAGGTATGAGAGAATTGTTAGGATGGGAAAAACTCTTGGTAACTGATCAGAAAGCCAAGTGGTTCGAGCCACAGAACTACCAAGCTGTCACTGTTGGGCCCTTGATCAAGTCTGACCCTGTGCTCTGCCTCTAGCCCCTTAATATGCGGAGATAAACAAAAGAAAAGAACTTCACTTTTAGGGTCTTGAGGTAATCAGTCGAGCATAAACTATACAAAGAGAGAGGGAGGAATGAAGGAAACAAAAAAGAGCAAGAAATAGCTGTGAAGAAAGAAAGAAAGGCAAAGCAGTGTGTGGAGTGTGCGTGTTCCATGCAGTGTGTGCAGAGGATATACACCTCAATACAGTGAACGCTAAAGGATGCAGAATCAATTTATGCTGAGAGACAATTTATGGTCAGAGTGTGAAGTAAAAAGAGACTGAACACAAGAGAGAGAAAAGTCGAGTGTGAGGCCAAGCAACTGAAGGGAACAGTACGGAGACACTGAGAGAACGTGTGTGCGAGCGCGTGTGTAATCATGTTTATTTTAAGGCACGGACCATCGGATGTGACATGGTAGTCGAACATTGTGTCCTCGCTGCGGGAAGACACGTCCGGCAGGTCCAGGCGGATGCTGTCATGGCGACGCAGCCAGCTTTCCATCTTCCTCCGATCATCCAGCTCAAGGAGGGCACCAACGCTCCACATGAGGGCAAAGACATATAGACGCTCCATGTGCTCACGTGTAACCTCACAGCCTTGCTCCTACACACGCACACACACATTCAGAATCATTGCAGAATCAATTGTTTTCTGCTAAATTTAAATCTGTATGCCATATGCACCACATGATCTAAATCTAATAATGAAGAGGTTTTTATTTATTTTGCTTTGTTTAATGTGGTGTCATGTCTCTTTACAACCTACTAAAGACCGGCAAGAGCTCCTCACACAACTCTTGCAACAGTGTTGAAGAAAAAGTCCTGTTTAAGCACAAGGGACAGCGTCCATCTTGCAACTGCGAGGTGGAGTTTGGGCAATGCCAGGGGCAGCCAATCAGCTGTGTCGCCATCTCCACTCACCCTCAGCGAGAAGAGGAGAGAGCCAAGTGTAGCTTGGTGGCTCGGGGCGGTAACAACGGCGAATAGCTGGCCTAAAGTGGTGTTTATCTTTCGCTCACAGCTAGCCGGTGAGCAGAGGGGACACGCCATCAACCACCCTGCATCGCTTCACCTCTCTTACTCTACCCAACTGTGTAGTTTTGCCTCCGCCCCCCATTCATTTTGGTAAACAGAAGCTTGTAAATATCTAGTGGCTTGTATACTAACAGTGGTACAATTGGAATAAAACAGCCATTAAAAATTATCCACTTAATTAGTAAGTTGTTCAAGTTTTAAAATCTAGTCAGTTCATAATTCTTCAAGCCTCCACGTCTTTCGGAAATCCAGATTATTCCGTATTTTCATTCAGCAGTAACTGCTGACGCAAATGCACCGCAGCATTATATGAAAGCCCAGGAGGTGCAACCCGAGGTGAGGGACTCAATTCAGCCGAGCTGCAGGATATAATAGACCTTCCTCTCATTCCCATTAGAGCCCGAGGGGAGCAAATTTGATTTGTACCTTAGAAAGGAAACGCTTTTTGAATGACAATACAAAAGACAACGTGTGGCGTTTTCGTGCGAGTCTATATATTTGTGACGAGAAAGGATTCTGACAACGAACAGGAGGCGGAAATGAAACAGGTGAGCTGTAAGATGATGCTGTGTAAGCACTTTTGTTGTAAATTTTTCAAGTTTGTATCCACCTCTTGTTTTGAGAGGAGAGTATCAAGCATTCGCACTAAAATGGTAAGCGTGTGGTGGTGAAAACTTTTGCATGTATTTGTCTATATTTAGGATACCTTGGGCACCTGAAGCAGACCTTGTAGCACATTGATGCACTGCATGACGATGAAGGCTTCCAGCATGTCCATCTTATAATCCAGACTTTGTACACTGAAGCGATAGAGCTCAGGGAAAGATCCGGAAAAGAGCTCGCGCAGGACTTCGGCTTCCTGCGGAGAACGCTTCCTCAGCCAGCCCTGCGCGTGTGAATAAGTTAAAGCTGTAGGTACAATTTATTATCCTAGGTATATGCTGTAGTTTTACTCAGGAATTGCTTTTATTTATATCTTGATTTAGCACGCAGCATGTGGTCCTCACCTCAAGGATGGGGCTCCAGCCGAGCACGGAGGAGCTCATGAACACCATGCCGTTCCGCGACACAGTGGCGGGTGAAGCGTTGTCGATGTTGTGAGGCTCGAAAACAATCTTGCACGTAGGTGCCATGGGGATGCGGTCGCCGTTAGCCAAAGTCAGCGTGCGATTGTCGTCCAGCACCGAATTGAGGTTCTCGATCCAGATGGCATCGACGGGGCCATCCAACACGATCCAGATGTGCTCACCTGAGACAAAAAGGGAAGCAAATTGGAGTGATGAGGAACAAAAGGTGAGAATGATGAATAACGAAGATGTGGAGGTAAGAACGTGCTGGACAAATAGAAAGGTATCAGTGAGACAGGTCTGTGAAATGGGGGCATGAAAAATGTACTGAATTTTATATTTGTGTTTAAAGTTTAAAGTTGTTCTTATGCCACTCATAGTGATAAATGTTGTTTCTTCACTGTTGTCAGTGTCGTCTGCATCCTCGCTTAGAAAGCTGCATAACACACTTGAATATGTTTGATTACTTTTCGCCCTCAGGCTGAACTCGAGTCAGTCTCTGAGAAACCGACTCTGTCTGAAGATTTTTTTTTACAGACAAAAGTAAAGGTGGATGGTATCCCATCATGCAGCTCTTTTTTGCTGGATGATGGACAGGAGTGAAATCACGTGACAAACGTCAACATCAGATATTACAGATGTGTTAGGCAAAACTGAAATCAATTAAGGAAAAAAAGGAAAGCGCACCTTTTTTGGCTTTCAGGGTCTTTCTCCAGAGGGTGGAGAAAATGCCGTCGGTCCAGTCGTTAGTGGCGACGTCGAGGCGGCCGAACATCTGCGCAGCCGTAATGGCTTTGGGGTTCATTCTCATCTCTCTGTGAGGCTGACCGCAATCTGAAAACACACACACACACACACACACACACACACACACACACACACACACACACACACACACACAGTATATGTCTCAGAGTAGAGATGATGGCTGCATGTGATTCTCTGTATTGTGTGTGTGCGTGATTTCTTACCTGTCATAGCCTTCATAAGTGTGTGGATACACGTGGTTTTTCCTGCTCCGCTCGGACCCAGCGCCATCATTCCATGACGAACTAGCTGCGTCTCGAACAGCTGGATCACCTTTAGCCTCCAGGGAGGGTGGTTAATAAGGCCGGCCTCTCTGACCTAGACACACATTTTAAAAAATTCCGTCATCTTCCCAGCACCAGGGTTTGATCCTGAACCCAGTGTGTCCTTGCACACATTCTCCTTGTGTGTTTGTGTGTTACAAGTTCTCTCTGATTCCATGTTCATACCTCAAACATTTTCTCTGACTCTCACCTGTTTATCTATAGCTGCTTCAAGCTGAGGGTATCCAACCTTGTCCAGTTGTATTCCTGGGAAAAGGTCTTCAATCAGGCTCAGAAACAGTGGCTCATCCTCGTCAATCTGGTGGCGGAACCCGGAAAAAAAAAGAGACAGAAACAAGCCATAACTTTTAAACCCAAATGCTCAAAAGATGGAAATGGAGGCTAGGATGTTGGAGGCTATTAATAATTTATTCCAATAAAATTTTAGCTAACTAACGTTGCTAATCAAGAAAGCTAGCTGTGAATATTTAGCGGTTTGAAGCAGCACCCCAGAAACTGATAAACAATTGAAACAAAAATTCTTCAACCTGAGAAAGACTCCAAAATGGTAAGAACGTTAAGAAATTCATCCCTCCCTTTGACGACGTTGCTAGTAATAAACGTTATCAACAATCAAGGTTTTGTTTGTTTGATTGTTTTTGGTTAGTAAAATTCTAAGAAATACAGTATTGTTTAACTCTAGCCGAGAAATCACTCCGATTGAAGTTCCTTACTGGGAAAATGTTGCTAATATTAGAAGTCATTAATGGTTCCTAATTTTTACGATGTGTTTAGGTTCAATAGATTTTACTTACTGTAGCTAGGTGCTAATTTGAAATCATTGTTTTATGATGATTGCTTAATACAGAGGTGATATTCTTACGAGTTTGGACAGGTTCATGTCCCGCAGCACCCTCATGACAATGGTGGACTCTGTGTCATTGGGGTTGGCCCGCTTGGCTGCGCCCAGTGTGCGCAGAACAGACAGAATGTTCCTCAGACCAAAGTCATAGTGAACCTGAGAGTTCGAGGGACAACATAAATCAAACACCATATTCTGGTATGCAAAATATTTTAGTTATGGAGAAACATTTACATTTTTTTTAATAAATGGACCTGTTTGGAGAGCTGCTCCTCACACAGTTTATACAGGGTGAAGAACTTCCTGGCCAGTTCGATGTTGTCGATAAAGCCACAGCTGGCCAGTTTCACCCGGATGATGATCTGTCGATCCGGAACCATCATGGCTACCGAACGGAAGTTGATCTTCAGGTTCTCAGGGAGTTCCTGGCGGCCAGCATACCCAGGATTCTAAACGTGGTAAATATGTAGCAAATAAATTGAAAGAATTTGGATACAAATTATATTCCAAATATATTGTCTATGCCTTCTACAGATTTTACACAAGTTTCAGGTTCCCATGTAGAACCATACAACCGTGGGTTTCACCGTCAGAGAGGGTCCAAATAGAAGAACTTTTAAATCAATTTCACATCACTTTTTTTCTTAAATATTTATTTTATCGACATCTTCTGCATTAGTGTGTTAGTAGAAAAAAAAGCCAAAGCAACACAAATAGAACCGACAGAGACTTTCTTACTTAGTAGTCTTGATTTCAGTAGAAATATCTAAAATTTCTTAAATCATTTTCTTGATGAGCGAAAATGACCTAAGAAAATAAAGTCTAGTTTTCAGACAAAAAATATCAAATTTAAGTGAATTTGTGCTTAAGACAAGCAAAGAAATCTGCCAATGGAGTAAGAATTTTTTTTTATTGAATTATTCTTGAATTTAGTGTTTAAGAAAAATGAAGCTCATTTCAAGATTTTTTTTTCTTACCCCATTGGTAGATTTCTTTGCTTGTCTTAAGCACAAATTCACTTAAAACTTGATATTTTTTGTCTAAAAACTAGTCTTATTTTCTGAGTTCATTTTGCTCATCAAGAAAATACATCTTGTTTTAAGAATTATTAGATATTTCTACTGAAATCAAGACAAAACTACTAAGTAAGAGTCATTTTTTGCAGTGTACCGTATATTGGATATCTACAGACAATAGGGCTTGTTAGCTCTACCCCATGTTTTTCTATTCTAAAAATCAAATATAAGTGGAAGTAGCACGGTGTGATCAGCTGTAATGAAAAGCAATCCTGTCTGAACGTTCTGAGGACGATAGGTTGTGACAACAATTTTCAACGCTATTGTTCATCTCAGCTAGAGAACAGGAAAACCCTCTTCTGCACTGCATGTGCTCTCCAAGGGGAAAGTGCTACATCTAAAATAAACACAAGTGCTCGTTTACGAGTAATGAATCAGCATGTGCTTGGAAATAATGAAAGCAGGAATTTTAGAAATATATATTATATTAAACAGATCATTTTGCAGTGTATAACTATTATATTATTCTTCAGAATATTATGCTTTTCTTTATATCATTGGATTTGTCTCTCGGATATCGTTATCAAGAACCAGATCTCATCCCCCCCTACATCTCACCATGGTGAGGAAGAGGCCGAACTCGGGATTCATTTCTACCGAGTCTCCATCAGTAAAGATGAAGTTCTTTCGGCGCTCCTTCTTGCATGTTAGGACGATGGAGATCTGCTGCGCTGCAACTGAAAGCACCGGCAGCTCGATGCGGTTGAACTCATCAAAGCATCCCCAGGAACCCGACTGAGCGAGACCTTCAGAAAGAAATATGCAAAAAATATATAGCCTAGTGACAGTTAGCATATAGACAGAGTCCCTTTAATATAGATGATAAAACTGGATCGAGATCGAAATCAGTGATTGATATTCTTCACAGGACCGGTATTTGTGCTGAATTTCTCACACTCACAATAACTTGGGGGGAAAAAAAAAGCTAAAAAAACAACAACAATGAAATACTATTCTTGCCTTTATATATCCTTCCAAGGCCTCGGAAGTCCATCTGGTCAGAGCAGTTAAAGACCACCACATATTTTCCCAGGCAACGGCCCATGTCTTTGGTCGTCTCCGTCTTTCCAGTTCCAGCCGGTCCGGCTGGAGCACCTCCCATACTCATCCCCAAAGCCTGTGCTAAAGTAATGTAGCACCTAAATCGGGAAAAAATATGTCATAGCATATCATCTCTTGGTATATCAGTCAATAAGAACCAACTTGTTAAAACCATCTGAACTAATGGTGGACTGTCTAGCCCACAAATTCTTGCTACCAGTTTAGAAACACTACCAAGTGCTAGTGGCTCATGACCACCAGATACATCAATCACCAGGGCTACATGAACTTGGATGGGAAGAAAACTACTCAGGTGCGCCCAATCATGGATAGCCTCACTTGCCATAATCAATTTTGCGCTGTTTTGTTCACTTTCCTGTTGCAGTTATTCTATTCGGAGAACACAAGCGGAGGAAATCCACGTTGGATCCGCTTTAATATTCGGCTCATTTTCAACCAAGGGAATGTTAACACTAAGTATGGAAAACATCACATATCCGGTGTGTTAGCTGCAGGATGTTCAGTAATTCTTCCTCCCTTAATAGCAGTAGTTTTACCCGTGGTAGAAAGGGTTAGCAACAGTTAGAACGGTGTAGTATGTGTAGTGTAGAGGAAATCTGGATGTCTTAGGTGGAGTTAGTAACCCAGTATACCAGGGACCAAAAGACCAGACATAACAGGTGCTCCTAGGGTCTTAGGCAAGCTCAGGTTTTTCATGTAGGAGCTTCCTCCCAGGATTACCTGTCAGTTAGTGGAGTGATGACCAGCCGGTCCGTGCAGCCCAAAAACTCGTTCTGATAAACAAAGCCCACGTCTGTGATGCTGATCAACATCTTGTCTGAATCTTCACTGAAGTAGAAGCGACACTGCTTTAGCCATTCGAAGTCTGTGGGACTTTTGATGTTCAAACGACACTAAAAGAAGACAGAAAAGAACAAACAAACAAAAAAAAGCTAAAAAAAAAAATGTTAAGAGGAGCATTACAGGATCCTAAGAGGAATCTTAAAGAAACCTTGGAGAAGCATTAGAGGAAGGTTAGTGGCTCACTTGAGGAACCTTATAGAAACATTTTAGGAGGTTTTGAGGCACCTTAGAGAAACATGAGTGATTTTAAGACCATGGCAAACTTTAAAAGAATTGTTAGAGGAATGTAAAAAGAACAGCATAAAAACATTAGAAAAAGTTTACAATTTAAAAACATTACACTGAGAAACTTTAAATGAATATAAGAGGTACATTAGTGGAACTTTGAGAAACATAGTACATTAATGTCAGGAATATCAGAAGAATGTACTGGGGGAAAAAAAAAAAAAAAAAAATTATATATATCTCGCTAATAAAGAATGAAATCTAGGAGCAGCAGATTAAGCTTCAACTGGATTTTATAAATGATGAGGAAGAAATCTGATAACACCACATTTGATTGCTGTGTTTGTTTGTTGTGTGTTTGTTTTTTTTTTTATCCTGACCGCCAGCCTTCTGTGAGCCTCAGCAATGTAAAATGCAACAGTGGCAAAATTATTCCTCTGTGAAAGTTGAAACTCAGTTATAAGACTGTGAGAGATGGAGCTGGGTGCAGAGCAGTTATATAAATATATAAAAACTTACATAACTCAATATTGCAAATCTGGCTTCCATTCAAAGCACGGATAAACAGAGTTGTGTTATATTTGGAACAGGCCAAGCGGAGTAATTTGGTTTGCAGTCGTTCGAGAGATTGCCTTCTAGCTTGTGTGAAACTCTATAAACAGGTTTGTTTGCTGAAGGTTCTGAATTTTTAGGAAGCGGAGTGTTCCAACAATTTCATATTCGTACAGACTCTGAAATGCAATTGGAAACAGTGAAGTACAATGTTTGCATATGAATAAGACCGGCTGAAAGCTGACAGAGTGCT
Source organism: Bagroides melapterus (assembly GCA_028566695.1). Taxonomy (NCBI): domain Eukaryota; kingdom Metazoa; phylum Chordata; class Actinopteri; order Siluriformes; family Bagridae; genus Bagroides; species Bagroides melapterus. The sequence continues at coordinate 1,969,537 of JAOTRN010000046.1, read as the reverse complement.
CCATGATCAAGATCTAACTTTATCTAAATGTTAAATAGAGCTAACGACTGTAGATGCAATATACAGGGGTCAGGATTTGTGTGTGCGCCCGGGAGCGATTTCTTCTCAATTAAACATCTTTTCATTTCTATTTCCAAGACCATATCAAATCCATTTTACTCACCAAGTCATCGAAGATGTCCCTCTGATGAACGTGGATGGTGATTAGGGTTTCGTATTTAGTCCGGTCCATTGAGCTCAGGTCCTTGGTGGTCATGTCTATGAGAGTGTTGAGGAGATCCAGGAAGGACTGATTGGTTTTGGCCATAATTTTACGGTCGTAACGGGCATTAGTCAAAGCTTCTTCCGAATCCCGCGTCCAGATCATCTGGATTCCCAATAGACCTACCTACAGAAATATGAGATAATTGTGTAAATGTATTTGACTGATTTATTTAGGTTAATATTTTCTGATATGTTGAAAAATGGTCAAAAATAGCTCCAAAGAAGTGTCCAGATGTTATAACGGTAACAGTACTGTGACTTCCTGTTTAATTTACTATTAGAGCTTTTAATCCATGAGTACCTGTGCAGGAAAGGAATCCAGGAAGTCAATCAGATGGAAGGTTGGGTCTTGGATAGCAAGGGCTGCTTGATGAATGATGAGGTGCAAAGATCTCTGAGATTCCTTCAGTAGGGCATTAAGCCACACCTCCACGTTGCCCTCAGCGTTGATGGGCCGATCCAGCTCCACCGTTTCACCCTCACGTGACGAGATGGCCAGAATCCGATCGTATATCTGAGGTTTAACAATTAAATTTTTTTTTATCCTTCAACTTTTTGCTATTTAATCATGTTTGTGCCTTTCAACCTTATTTATTCAATTATATTTAAGACCTTCCGTCAGTGCCATACATAACTGCATGGATCCTAACCAATCCTTTACCCAAGCAGAAAGACTTTATTGGTCTCAGTTTGTTTTCTTCTCATTACATGTTTACATTAATTTCATGTCTGTATTTAGTTACTCAATGTTAACCCCACCCTTAAATCAAATCATCCAACCTTATCGTGGAATCGGACAGATTTGATGTTGTCGAAGACGTTTAGCAGGTGAGCCTGGATGGTGTGAGAGTCAGATGCCTGGCCCAGGATCTCCAGCAGAGCTGGATCAGACACGAAGAAAAAACGAGGGAAGAGCAGACGCTTCTTTTCCAGATACCTTCAACCAAACAATGACAACCTGATTAACCTTTAGAAATGTATTCAACAACCAATTTTTTTTTTTTTTTTTTTTTTTTGAAACGGACCCTGTGAGGGATTTTTGGCACATCTCAAGCTGCTCGAGTAGATGAGGAAGAAGCTGACCCATTGTTTCATCACCTACACATGACTGCACAACGTTGGGCATCTCGTGCGCCCGTGTCATGATCTTCACCCAGGATTTATCAATGTTGGAGAAACGCTTGGCCTCCTGTGGAAGGTACGTAGCAAAAACATTACATGGCAGGATGTTTGTACCCACAGGACAGAATGGGCACGCACAGTGAATAACGTATGGAGAAAACTTCCAAGCACCTTGGGAAGCTGTTTGGCTATGTCTCCACCCACGAACACAGCCTCGAGGTAGATCCAGAGGTTCTGCACCGTCATCCAGTTTTCGATGATGTCAGTGGTGTTGGACAAATTCTGCACCCACTTCTGGATTTGAGCTTTAAATGGAATGTTGTACCTGAAAATGTGTTGATTTCCATTGGCAGGTTGCTTATGAAGGCGTCATGAATTTTGTCACGAGTTTAGTAGATACGTCCATCAGGTACATAATGTTACGTATATGCCACATTCACAAATATGTTGGTAAATATTTATCAAGGCATAGAAAAGTCCCTGGATAGACAATTAGGACTTTTTTTTTTATATTGCCCTTACCTGTTGCTCATCAGCGATCCCAGTACCATGAGGCTGTCTTCCATGCTACTAATGATTTCGGACGTGCTGTCTCCACGTAGCAGCAACTCTCCACGACTTTTAAACTGTGCAAAAGTGAATGTTTTGTTGTCCCACTCAGCGATCACCTGCTTCAGTTTCTGCTCGATGTCTCGCTCTTTCACAGCGCTAATACAAATATCCTAACGTACAAAAGCAACAATGACGTACAGGCTGAAAAAATCTGGGAAATTGCTAGGAACTTTGAGGAAAATTGAGGTCTCACTTCGATTTCTTCTTTATACTTGAGCAACGGTGCCTCCATAATGTTACGCAGCTTGAAGGTGTCAGACTCCACCTCAAATGTGTGGCCTGTAAGCTCCGTGATCCGTTTCCAGTGGCGCGTCATCATGGCACGGTTGGCCATCAGTTCCAGGAGTGGGCAGCACTCGCTGAACTCATCGATGCGCTTTTTCAAATCCAAAAAGGCCTGCCATTCCTTTAGGGCACGAGGCAGCTTACGGCATCTATACACAAATTATTGTTAATAAATGGTAGGCTTTCTAATTTCTATTGTAAACAGCTCAAATTATAGACAATTATAAATGTAAAACATTCTTTATAGACTTTCATGTATAAATAAATTTTGACTTTTTATACATATCTATTGGAAAGATTAATAGGCATCACCTTTACTGCAGCTTACTACAACATATTATATTAGATATTATCTTTTTTTTTTCTAGTCATTCACCTCGCCTGAAAGTCCAGGAGCTCATTGTTGACCCTCTCGATGTGCACGTCGGCCCAGAGGATGTCATAATAGCCGTTGATGGTTTCAATGACGTTGTTGTAGAGGCCATATAGTTTCTGCAGCAGAGCCAACTGCTTTTTAATCTCCAGCAGCTGAGGATGCTGGGTAATGGGCAGGCCAAATAATTCCTCCCCGCCCGTGAAGGTGATGTATTTACGGTACAGGTTGTCAAAGCGGTTCTTGTGGGAAAATCAATGTCAAGAGGATAAAGAAGACATCACTTAAATTGAACATCCTCCTAAATATGATCATGTGACCTTACCTGAAACATAATGAGTCTGTCGCTGGCTTCCCGGGGAGCCAAACCCTCTACCATGGGTCCATCCTAGAAAGAACACACCGATGACCAATACTATAATAATTTTACTACAGTATATGTTTATTATGTTTATTATAATTTAACATATTATATTCTGTGGTTTGTTCTATTGCTGAACTGCGGGAGAAGTGTCCTTAAAGTTCATACTCTTTCATGCTTAACCGATCTCCTTCGACTGACCTTCCCGTAGTCGCCATAGAAATGCTCACAGTCGTCTACAAACGTCTGCACGTTGCTGATGAGCTCCTCCCGGAAAGTGGGCTGCAAAGAAACCAGCTCGTTCTGCACTTCAGCACTCCGGCTCAGTAGCTTCTCCCAGGCGTACCTCAGTGTGTCCACTTTCTCCGTCTCCTCCTTTGCCACCGAGAGCTCGTACTTGTTCAGCATGGCGTACGACTCCTGAGGAGGCACAAACGGGCCAGTGAAAGAGAGAATAACGTAATAGAATTTAAAATGCATTTATCTTGTATCTGTGTTTACCTCAATGGGTCCCACTCGGAAGTCGACAGAGATCTGATGCTCTCTGATCTCTTTGAGAGCCGCCATGGCAATACGAATGTCATCCAGGTCTTTGATTTGACGGTGCAGTTTCTTGCTGGCCTCATCCACGAACGCCAGGATCTGCTCCATCTCAGTGCGGTACTTCCTGTTGCAGTGGCGCCCAAAGTCCACGATCCAGCACTTGGTCTCAGCCGTGAGGGCCAGCTTAAGATCGGCTGTCAGCAAAACAAACCAATGTCAATTGCTACAATGTAGAATTTGTGTTAAAACAGAAAAATATATTTAAAAAAATAACAATGGAAAAAATAAATGTACAAGCTTTTTTTTTGACAAACCAAAAGTTATAGCATTGTTTTCATTACGTCTGGGTTTTTAAAATAAACAGTACAGGAGTTTTGTGCATGCAAAATTCAGGCTGGAGGAGATAGATGCAGTAAAAGTCATCAGGCTCAGCTCACTCGTATATAAAGCCAGCGCCCCCACTGTGATAATCTCGGGCTCAGAGTTAATTTCCAGCTCCAGGTCTCGGTAGTAGAGGATCTGAGACTCAAATTCTGCCAGCAGAGGGTTTCCCTGCACAAACAGCTGAATAGTGCTTTCTCTGTCCTTTCTCCAGATGTGGTGAAATCGGCTGAAGCTCTCGAAGGCATTTGTCACTTCCTGTGTCAGGGGAATCAGCACCATTTGAAACTTGGAAATTTTTTACACTATAACATAAGTGAAACTAAAAGCGTGATAGTTTGTATGCTTTCTTTATTATGTCATTGGTACCTTCTTGCAGGAGTTGATGGCCGTGCTGAGGACAGTCACCAGCTTGATGATCTCCTTGTTTTCCGAGATGCTCTTGTAGTAATTTTTTGTTTGGAAGGGAACAGCCTGGTTATTGCAAGCGGACACATCTGACGCGCTGCAGTCTGGAAACAAAAGGACAAAAGCTCTAACTCTCCTGCATTACTTAATCACTAATACTCTGTTATTAAGTACAATGACTGTT
>JAOTRN010000046.1:1929076-1940771 GCA_028566695.1 Bagroides melapterus | reverse complement strand
GAAAACCTGTGTCATGTAGCCAGACAAAAAGCCAGATCCTGGTGTAAAAGCACTGACCCGTCAACACTCCAAACAGCATTTGTTAATGCTACAGTATCTGATAACATATGATGAATTATCTGTTCAAAAAAAAAAAGTATAACTTCCTCGGATCAACAATTATGGAATGCTAAGTACGATAAGAGTGTTGAAAAGTGTATTGGAACTCTGCTGATCCCCGTTCAGACAGCATGTTGCGATGTTCTCGTCTTGCCTCAAGTAAACACTCGCATAAAACCCACAGATGCTAACTGTGCCGGTGAGCTGATTAGCACACAGCTGGCAACTGCACGATGAATGAATCAACAAGCACATTTCCATATGCACATAACATCTGGACAAACAAAATACTGCCTTGATCCAACATCCTCACAGGAAAAAAAATAGATCCTTCATGAGCACGTTCACAGATCAATAAAAAAGACAGATTTCACTAATTCATTTAACTCAATAGAGGAATACTGATAGATAAAATTCCTGGAACTCTTCTCAAATAACGTTCACAGTAAACTTCACGACAAATATACTCAGGAATTAGTAGCATATCAAATCCAAACTACTACAATTCTCTTGGTGTACTGCTTAAGAGTACACAGAAGTGCTTAGCTAATTATAACAACCTAACTAAACCATTGTTAGCAGGCTAGCAATTATATCATCTTATTAAAACAGCTAGATTTTTTTACAGGCAGGTTTGTTAAACTAGCTCCTTACTTATCTAATTTGAGCTTCACAAAAAGCCTAGAGAAGTTAAAAACAAACAGTTTCAGGAAAATATAATTATGAAATTTGTAGCAAAGGCAAACCTTTATTACACTTCACCTCAGATATACTCTGTAATGCTAGCATATCAAAAGTAAACCAATGGAACTCTGAGAGGAAAATACCTTTAGCTAGCTGGCTAGTAAATAAATAATCTCATTTAAACTTATGTAAGAGTCTTATTTAAACAAAGCACCTTATTGATTTTTTTTTTTTTTTTTAATTAGCTCCTTACATTCTTAACTTGAGCTTTACCTGTCTAAACATTTTTTTTTTTTTTCCTTTTTTTTCTTTTTTCTTTAAGGTTAGTACATAGGTAATTAGAAGTAAAGGGGTCAGGTTTTAAAAACAAACAATGGTGTTTTTTGTCCAGTGCTGCAAACAGGTTGGGACAATTAACAAGAGAAGTAGACAATTTTCCAGATCAGTATTATTGCATGATTTCTTTACATTTATAAAGATTAATGATTAGTTGTGCGATGCATGACAACCTGTTAAAAAAAATGTGTGCGTAACACCCCCTAGTGGCCGCCAGCGTCATGTTCATCAACTGATTTTCTTATCCAACCTTTAAAAAGACAATATCGGTGATCAGCTCAAATCCCAGGACTGTCAGAGGAACTGGAGGGCTCTTGAACAAGGCCCTTAAACTCCCATGCACTGACAGTGGGTCCAGATTTCTGTTGCTCACTCTAGTACCAATCATAATTATCTTTTATTTCCTGATTTATTTTCAGATTTATTGTATTGCATGACTATGTTTGTAGATACTGCTGGATTCTTTGAAATTTCCCACTGGGATGAATAAAGTATCTATCTATCTATCTAATAGTAAATCCTGCAAATTTGTTAAAGCATTGCGATAAATGACTAAAAGAAGATTTACTAATGGAAACCTCAACTTAAATAGTTCACGATGCCAAGAAAATGTGGTCAAAACCGGTCGTTTTTATCTCATTGACAATTATTATAAAGATACAAAATAAAAAAGGTTAATTAAGAAATAAAATAAGGCTGGTCTGTCTACACATAGCCGTAGATTGTGAACAAATACTTACGATTTAGCGCTTACTTATTAGTAGTAATAGTATTAATATTACACCGTTCAGCCGTTTAAATCACTGACAGCTGAAGTGAATAACATGGATCTCATTACAACGGCACCTTGAGGTGTGATATATTAGGCAGCAATTCAACAGTCATTTCTCCGATGTTGGAAGCAGGAAAAACTGGTAAGCGGAAGACATCTGGAGCAGAAAAGATTACGTCCTCTACTGACTCTTAGAACTTCTACCAAAATGACCATTTTGTCTCTTTTACAGAACCAAGGCATGAATCCCTCGATAAACATACAGCACCCTCTAGCGGCAAAAAGAAACAGTAACCACGCATTAACCAGTCTTGAACACTGGTGTAACCCTGGACAAAGAAACCTTGACTTCGCTAAAATGTGAGAGGTCACCATGCCACAGTAAATGATTAAATAAAACAATGTGTGCTGTAATATCTAAGAATGGGATGCGTACACATAGCCCCAAATTTCATACACCCAAAGTGGTGTTCTGACGTCTCCTGACTTGAGATCTCTCCTACAGTGATCTGATCCCTGACAATGAGACGTATATTCTGTAGAAAAAGCCCTGGATGTGTAGTACTATCTGGTTCTTGAAAGTTTCTTAAATGTTCTCCTATTGTTCCTCCCATTAAAAGTTCCCATTATATAGACACAAAAACAGAGTACTTCTCCATTATAACAGATGCTCTAGGAACGTCTGAGAAATCTTAAAGCAGGGGTATCCAATATTATCCAGAAAGGGTCGGTGTAGGTGCAGGTTTCATTCCAACTAAGTATAAGTCACAACTGAGTATATTGAAAGCCAAGATCGACTAATTAAACAGTTGGAATCAGGTGTGGATTCTGCTTGGTTTGAACAAAAGCTGCACCCACACCGGCCCTTTCCGGATAAGATTGGACACCCCTAAGGGTGGACCCCTGTCCACCCTTAAAACATCCACTTTACTAACTGTCATACAAACACATCTAAGACAGACAGGTTCACTAAGATTTAATTTTATGTAACTTTAGTGTATTTGCACAGGAAATGTCCCAGATGTACAAAACTCTCAAAAGTTGGCGATAAATAGAACACCTGTAAGTCACGGATGCTTTCTCCGGTAGTCACGGGTTGAGTCGCTCGCCCTCGCGGGTTCGTCCTCAACGAACGCACACCGGACGCCATCCTCTCAAGCTGGACACTGGACTAAAGTTTCCTAAGTTTTAAATCTTAAAATGTACCAATATATATATATATATATATTTTTTTAAATCTCTATGGTTCGTGGAGTGCGGCGAAAGCGGAGCTACGCACTTCTTTTTTTCGCGCTCGAGCCCAAAATGTTGTTGGTGGTTGCCAAGGATATGCACGCGCAAGGTCTCTGTGTGGGGGAGTGAGTGAGAGTGAGAGAGAGAGAGAGGGAGAGATACCTAATCCTCAACTTGGAGAATAAACTCACTAATTTTAAGACTGAAAAAAGAAATAATTAAAGAGGAGACATAAAAATAAACTTTCGTGATTGTAATGGAATTCAAAGTGAATCAGTGATCTGTTCTGTATATTGTGTATGTAATTTTGAAGCCTAACCACTAGAGGGAGACATTGGATAGCTTAAGAAAATCTCTCCAACCTCAAAATCTGAACTTGCATTCAATTAATTACATTTCTTTGACACTGTTTGCTTCTAGATTAGTAGATATTGCAAAATCTTGGTATGCTTACAATTTATCAATTTATTAAAATGTTATTTTTTCGCATAATCTGATTCGAATTTCTGCAGCTTATTAACAATGACCCTTTAACAAAATTCCTTAACATGGAGGTTAGAGGTCAGTTAATACGGTGCTTTTGGGAAGCAAAAAAAAAAAGAAGATGCTTTCTTGGGCGTGTGTGTGTATATAGATTTCTTGCATGAGACCCTCTGTTTAACCCAACCCCTTTCCCTTATAGTGAAGGGAATAATGAGTCATTTCACGGATTTGATTCTTTTGAATGATTCAAGTGAATCAAGATGTACGCGAGTCGTTTGAATTACAACCACAATTTCATTTCGTTCATTCACTCGTTTCATCTTGTTCGGTCCATAATGGGAAATTGTAGCGCTGTAACATACGACATTCTGAATTGTGTGCTTCCAGCTTTGTGACAACAATTTATGGAAAGCCATATGAGTGTGATGGGCTGATATTCACAAACTGTATACAATATTAATCATGGAAGAGTTTATGTAATAAATCAAATTAATTCTTCGGGTGTTACAATACATTTTAAAATGGATTCAAAACTTAAAACACATTGCAGAAAATAAGAACTGTACCTGAGACCGGAATGATGTTCAACAAGATTACAGTCGACAACAGAGGCCCAGAGGAACAGGCCATGATAAAGTGGAAAACAACAAGGTAGTGTAAAGCGTGCTGCTTTGTAAATAGAACAACTCTTTTGATTCGTTATCAGTGCTTGCGAATCGATTCCCTTCTGATCCTTTAACAAACACAGAGATCCGATTCATCGGTGATTCGCTCGAGCCAATATGGAGGGTCGGGGCTCGGCGCGCGACCGAGCGGCTCTCAGGACAACCTGGTTTGGTTTGCAATGAACGAAGAAAAGAGGATTTATATATTTTTTAAAACTTCACCGCCTTTTAGTCTCTTGTTGTAAAGCGTTTGATTCGAGGAAGATTTTTTTTTTCTTTTTGCTGAGTCGTGATTTGAGGAAGCCATGAGCTCGGGGGAAGGAGAGGACGTGTGTAAGGACGGAGCCGATGTAGCGGCGCTCTTCAGAGCCGGTGAGTACCGAAAGGAGGAAGAGGAAAACGAAGAAATGCAAAGAAATGCATGCTCGAGGAAAGGGTCTCGATTTGGTTCTGCGTATCAGTCTGCTCTGCTGACGTGAGAAAACTAACAAAAGCTCGTGGGTGGGTGGGTTGCTCTGGAAAACAGGAGGATGATGACCCAGCTATGAGGCTGCAGATGGGGTTGCGTGCGTGCGCGATGATGATGATGATGATGATGATGATGGTGGTGGTGGTGATGATGATGATGATGATGATGGTGGCGGCGATGATGATGCAATGGATAAACTGGTGTTTGCATTCTTTAGCTTCGTGTTTATGTAGCTCTGTGTAGTTTGTTGTGAGCTAGAATGATGTAAACAGTCAGCCACGCGCGCGTCGAGTCGCATATCATACCACAAGTGCATGTAGAAAAAAACTACACGACTCGTGCGATATGAATCGGCTGAGCTTCCCTCTCTCTGCTTTCGGGATCTTCTAGCATTCTCCTGCATTAGTTGTTTTCATGCGTGACGTAGACTCATCTGGGTCTTTCGCTCTCTGTCTCTCCAGGGTGGAATGACGTAATAATTATAAACATCCTGCATAGTGCTTGGGTTCTCCTGCAGGGTAGATTGATATTACTCTAACACCTTGTTTTAGCTACATATATACACACAATATATAAACAATTTCATGCTTTTCTAAATAGTAACCTAAAAAAATCTAAATTACAAGAAGTCGATGAAAAACTGCATCTAAGGTGTTTTTTTTGTGTGTGTGTCCTGGAAAGGCTCTGGATCGCATTAGCTAAGACTAGGATGAATGAACGATTCACCAGACAAGCCAGAGTGCAAAAGTTTGCATCCCCTGCTGGTTTCTGTATGCTTTATAATTTCAGAGATGCTCAAAATTAAATAAATAAATAAATGGGTGTGACAAAAGCTAAACAGCTCATGATGGAGGAAGGGTTTGTGATTTGGTTAGAAACTGTCAATATCACACTGACAAACAGAGGTGCTGATGTTTATTTTTATTTTCAAAAAGTCTTTATTAAAAGTTTTTTCCACTGTTATGAAATGATGAAGCAGCGTCTTGTTCTTGGTGTCATTAATAAATTTGCAATTCATAATAAAAGTGTAGTCAGAGGGGAAAATCGTATGTGGTGTGCGGCTAAGGCGTTCATCTAAAATCTTTATTTGTCAAAAGTAGGAGTTACTCTGAAATTTAACCATGCCCACTTTATTAATAGTGGCACTGTAAGGCACCAGATTATAATTTTTTGATCAAAACTCAAAAGGTATAACAAAGATAGCAAAAGGAAAAAAAAAATCATAAGTGGATAATATTTATAGATAAATAACCAAAAAAAAGCACAAAATTAGATACATATTTTGTTGTAGATTTTGGTATTTTATTTTAATTGTTTGGCACAGTTAACCCGGCTCTGATGTTTTAGCTAATTATGTTAACACAGTCTGCCGCCATCATGAGGTGAAAGCGAAAATTGCAGCTTGTTGGTCGACAGGCAATAAAGCATACTTTCTAAGATAGAATGGACTTTAGGATATTAAACATCAACATTTCACAAAGTCTAACGCTATGGGCAAGACTTTGGACATCCTTGATATAATAACATCCAAAAAAACATTAAAAAGCTTAGAAGAGATAAGCGTTTTATCCCAAATACCCAGAAGTGGGAATTCCCAGAAAGATGGAACATAAAACATAAAAATAGTACAAGTCATGCTTTTTTGTTTGCAGTATCTGTGTGTAAGGAATAGTATACAGAGTAATGTGCTGTTATGATGTAGTAATAAAATAATAAAGTTGTGTCATGTGGTCTGTATTCTTGCAGCTAGCATTGCAGCAGACAACCAGGAATAAAGGAAGATCCTTCACACTCACATAACAGGGCAAATATGCTCTTATGGACCTTCTGCTGTGGAGGTTCATTGTGAATTTATCCCCCAACAAAGTAGCAAACTAAGGTGGCCAGATGACCCATGTTTTAATTACTGGAAGAAAGAAGACAGCTCTGTAGAATCTTGTGATTTATTTTTTTCTATATTTATATTCATGTTAACTTTTTGCACCTGGTGGGCTTTGTTTACATTATTCTAGCACAGGAGAACATAGACAGCTATCTCCAGTATCAGGGCAAAGAGGTCTTAGACACTCTTCCTCCTTGTAGTTTGACTAAACATGCAGTGTTACCAAATTTTCTTTTTCTGTTGCCTTACTTATTCCAACTCTGTAGACCTTTAGTGGGACCTTTTGTGCAATATAGAGCTGTGTCCAGGAGTGTTTTTCTCAGCTTTCAGGATTTTTTCCTGCTCCTAAAGGAATTCCTACCAACTCCTTTCTATTGCAGAAGCAATCGTGGGCAATCCAACAGGCCCCTGAAGGAATTATGAGCAGTCCCACCAACTGCAGCACACACACTTGACCATTTCCGCTCCTAAGCAAAGCTTGACTAACCCCTGCAGAGTGTTTGAACATGTCTGAGCCCTCCTGCTGAAAGAGTCACCAATCCTAGCCTCTCTTGAAGAACATTTCATCAGTCCTCTTGCTTGCACAGAAGATTTGACCTATTCGCAAGTTCCACCAACCCATATTTCGAACAGATGTAGCTTGCCTGCTCCTGCAGGACCAGTACCATCTCCTCCCATGGTAAGACCGTTCCCGCTCACCTAGTCAACCCTTTCCCAGAGAAAATCTTACCAATCCTACTCGCTTATGCAGAAAGTCTGACTAGTCCCACATCCCTGCTCCTGAACTTAAAATTGAAATTTGACCAATTTTGCCTGCTCTTGCAACATGTTTGGTCAATCCCAACCACTCATGCAGAACGTTTGAACAAACCTGTATGACAGTGAACTATAATGACAGTGGCAGAATTAACTCTACCACTGGGGGGAGAACAGTGTGTTCTAAATGTTTTCGACGCAGCAGATTGTCACTTCTCCAGTACACATGATGTACTATACAAAACTTCATTCCACCAGCTCATCACCATTGGTCAATGCCTTGACAAATGGGCACTCTTAATGTGGATGTCTTAACACATGACACACTTGTGTTCTAAGTAAATCTGTCAGGACCTACCCCAACCACTTGACAACCTGGCAGCTGATGACCGAAAGGCATCTCAAGCCTTCTGTCTCTAAGACTTTGTAACCATTCCAGAGTATTCCCAGACATTCTGGGATGTGGTGCATTCTGTGGATTTCTGCAGCAACTGGCCATCAATATCATCATCCATCCTGCTTTTGATGTCAAAGAGCACAAGGCAATGCAACTCCCGAGTATTTATATTCCACTGCGTTGGTTCTGTGGTCTCCGTCTGTACTGTAAAAGAAGCCCACAGAAATTGATTTGCCAGAAGCCTAGAGGTCATTGCAACTTGTGTGGATCACTCAGTGTGGACGATTTGTTTCCCAGATTAAGGGTTTCATTGAAGTGGTGAGCAATTGCCAGGAAAAGCCATTTGGCATTAATTGTCTTATATTAACTATCACTCCAGTGTGGATTCTTTCAAAAAAGGACGTCTTGTGAAAATGATGAAATGGACATAAGTTTTACATGGTCTGGATGAGTCCAAGACTAATCCATAAACCATAGCATAGGGAAACACATGGGCAGATGGGACTAAAAACAGAATAATCCATAATAAAAAAACTGGCCAGGGTGAGGTCAAGAGAAATAAAGAAACCACAAACAAGAAACTGATGGAATTGATGGCAAAATCACAACATCCCCAAGACAGGACAGGGTGTAAGTAAACAAAGTAATTAAGGAGAAACAAGAAACAGGTGCACACAATCAGGGAAAATGAGTCAGGCTCGGTCGCTCTGAAGACGAGGTCAGAGACAGGAACAAGGATTTGGATTTGATACCAGACAACAATTCAGATGACAATAACCTCCATGGTGTGGACTGACAACTATGCTTTTTCCTCTTCAGCTAGAAAAGTCCTTGCATCTATTCTGGGAAAAACTGTGTATCTTTGTTGTGCAACATGGCAGATGAAAAGGACAGTTTTCAAGATTAATGACTGAAATTTGACTAAAACTAATAACCTTTTGGAAAGAAAATAACAAAATGAACATGATATTAAAAAAAAATCTTGCTGCTCCAAGCTTGGCTATGTCAAAGCAACTTTCCCATGGGACCTTCATTTTGTCATTTCCCTGTGGTAAAATGATTGAGCTTTTCTGTTTCCTGTAATCTGGGATGGAGGTTTTGAATCCATAGATCTTTTGAAGTTATTCGCTGCTTTTATTATGTCTGATTAGGGGTTAGCTCAAGGAGTGGAGGCAATTGTGGTTTGGAACGTTTCCTTGCATTGCCTAATTTCTGCGGTGTGTATGAATTGTATATACAGTAGGTATGTATAGTAATACTGACTATTACATGTTTCTTGTAGGATATCTTTGCAAGAAGGATATAAACGGTCTTATTTTCTCATTGACTCAGTGTTGTTGAGATAATATAGAGCAGTCCAAAGAAATGTCTAGGTTTTTCCTACTCTACAACAAACGGAATGATTAAATAATGGCTTATATGATGTCTTTGTGTGGTATTTTGTAACTGTAATTTTGTTGGTAATTTTAATCAATTCAAGGAACTGAAATATTATTTCTTATTATAGAATTAGACTTGGGGAGTCCATCTGAAGTCCAAGCACTACTCTTATTTTTAACTTATAATGTCATTGCTTTGCCTCCTTGTCAAATTCAACCAGGATGCTTTTTGATTCAGAAAGGAAAGTGTTAATACTATAACCACATCAGTCAATGGTCTTCTGAGTGTATTTTTGTTGTTGTTATTGTTTTTGTTGTTGTTTTTTGGCCTGCATTCCATGCTAACCTAATTGCCAGTTGGCCTCAGAGGAATCTAGACACATGGATCGTGAAGTGGCTATGCAATTTCATCCCACTGGGAACTGGAGGAAGAGCATTTGGCAGGAGCTCAAGTTTTTGGTGGTTTCTCTATCTTTCTTTCTGTCTCACTCTTTAAGCATCTTTTCTAATCTCTCACCCTCTTTTGAAATCTCCCAACGAACCCTGACACACGGTGCACCTACAAAGCTGTTTAAAGGAAGTTTGATAAAACCAGGTGTCTTGTAAAATAAAGATGAAGCCAGAGGACGCACAAGGAATCACTTCTTTCTTCTGATGCTTAACAAGCTGTGACTGGACTTTACCACACAGAGCTGGCACTCATTAAATAGATACCAAACGACAAGAACACTTTGTTCTGTGGCGACTCATGGACCAAACTTGTGCTTTATTATCCAAGTCCATATCGCCCCCCCCCTTTCCAAACAGCCAGGACATTGTTCCTAATGCAAAGATGATATTTTAACTATGTCACTGTGTGTGTGAGATAGAGCTAATGAAGAAAGTATGGTGTATGTGCCTTGCTGATACTGTCGGAATAAATCTGCACCCACAGCTGCAGTTCCATTCGAATGGAAATTGGATAAAAGTGAATAATTCATTCTCCACCTGGGGTTCTGGACAAGAGAACCGAGAGCAGTCGGCCCTAAAAGCCTCGTATGATCATGAACTGATATCAGACCTGAACTCATTAGTACTAACTTGGCTGGTCCCAGATCAGTGATAATACCGGATCTTCTCCTAATCTCGTATGCTTTATACACCTAAATCTTTTTATTTTTACAATGTGAGTAAAGAAAAAAACTTTACAACATTCAGAACAGTATATTTAACAAAAAAAAAAAAACTCGGTGGATGTACTGAAACAGTAGCACATGTTGAGTCCCATGAATGAAAGGTGCCATATAAAATGTTATTTAGATGGGGAAATAAGTATAGCTAATTAAAAAACCTTTCAAAGAAAACTTGTCCATATACTTTATATGCATTAACTTTAAGTAAGTGCCAAAATATCAGAATAGTCTTATACTACTTGAGGTACTTAACTTGAGGTTTAACTCTGATTGTTACTAGAGACTCCTTCTGAAAATGGGAACTTAATCATGTCCTGAAATAGGGATAACTTTAAAACTTCCAGCCTAATATTGCATAAGTCCTGCTTGTGCAGCGAAGACCCATAGAGGCATGGACACCATAAAACTTGTGAAGGTATGGTGTGGTATCTGGAACCAAGACATTGCAATTTGTGTTGTTGCTCTTCTGTAGGATCGGGCCGGACGGTCTAGCCTATTGGGCATCCATGACCCAGAACCAATGCTGTGGCAACGGTCTGACGATCTTGGTGGTTAAAAAAAAGTCAATACGCTAATCAGTCTTCAATTTTATGAAATCTGGTTAAAGTGGTACAGGCAAAATTCCAGAATATGTATTCCAGAATACCACACACATATACAGTATATTATATGATATACCTTCTGGAGTGTGTACAAGTCTAACCATGTGTCTCTTGATTGAAATGAAACTCCACACAAAGCTGAGCAGAAAAAGACGTTTACTGTGTATCTGTTCCGGCACGCGAGCTCATCTGCTGTTGGTCCCGTTTCACCATAACATAGGAAGTCATGGATCAAATTAATGAACTTGGAGTGTTTTAATATGTGCAGGTGTTTTAATAAATGAGAAAAAAAAGCATTCGGGGGTTTGCGGTTTGTGTGCAGCTGGAAACTGTTTTTATGTATGGATGTCCAACAGGATTAATACCCACACGCTTGGAAGACGACAGAGCACTTCAGATGAACACTGGTCTCAGTTAGGTTCTTTATGGTGTTTCTTGTGGCTGCACAAAATAATAGAGAGAGAATCTTGCCTTTTTAACCCCTCACAGAAATATATAGTTATGTTGGCAGGGGTCGGCAACCTTAAACACTCAAAGAGCCATTTGGACCCGTTACCCACAGAAAAAAAAAACACAGGGAGCCACAAAACCCTTTTGACAACTAAAATGAAGATAACACTGCATATATAGTTTTTTACCTTTATGGAAAGTATAGAAAAAACTGTAGTGCGTTGCATTTATGAAATCAATGAACTGCTACCGAGAAAACAAAATTTTATTTCTGCAGGCAAATAAAAATATTTTGAACAGTTTGAACTAACCTTAA
>JAOTRN010000046.1:1905340-1915701 GCA_028566695.1 Bagroides melapterus | reverse complement strand
GATTTAAATGAAGGTACACGTTTGTTATAGTTTGTGAAATAAGTAGGTTAGCACCAATAAACAACAAACAAATATACTTATATTTGTTTGAAATATACTAACTACGTGAATGAAATAATGTCTCAACTTCGTATGTAAATTTTACATAATACATACTTTTTGTGCATAAATTCATAAACCTCATCTATAAATATGTAAACTTTTTCTATAAATACTTAACCTTTGGGTATAAATATGTAAACTATGTGTATTTTTTTTTTAAATACATGTGTAACTTTGCTGGATTAGTGAGAAAACTAAAAAAAAAGAAAGTGGCGAGCTTGGATGACCATTAAAGTCGAAATCTGCTCTGTATGCATTTAATGCATTGTAACACTCCCTCATCATCTGTCTCTAACACCATGTGTTCATACCAGCAGGACAACTGCTCTATACAGAAAGTAAAGTGCATGTGTTGTGAAGTGCCTCTTGCTTGAGGTTAATTAAGGATTAACTGCAATGAGTATCAATGATTATACAAGAAATTGTATCTGTAACATAAAAATTGTACACAAACCAATATAAGTGAATTACAGCCTGATTGAAAAGTTGGTTGATAGACTGTGGTCTGTTTTGAGGCAGCTGGCTGTCCATGAAAGCGCTTGTTTAGTGTGAAAATAGGAGCATTATTCAGTGAAAATATATGCTTCTGTCTATTCTAGCCAACTGAGCTTCTTTTTCTTCCAGCCTCAGTGGTTTGTTGTTTACAGAGCGCATTTTATGGACGGACCCAGGATAGAGCCTTGTGGAACGCCCAGTGCTAAGTTTGGCTTCGGCCCGACACATGCGGAGTTGTCCCTGCTTTTAAAGTTGTTTTGAAACAGTGAGCCAGTCATCCAGTGCATACTCAGGCAGAGAATAGGGGATTTCTCAGAAGTAGCAGCTGAATCGTTTGCCAGTGACGGCCGAGGTCATTGCAGAGGCTCGGCGGAAAAGGGCAAACTAAATCCCATTGTGTCAACTTGGTGTTATAATTAAACAAGTGGCAGTCACGGGCAATCACCTGATTATGGAAAGAAGGCTTTGGGGTGGATGACACTCCAGCATGCCTCCCTTGCAGATTTGCCTGCCCCTTTTCTATAGCCACAATAATGTACTCCTTTTGTGCTAACATTCTTCCCACCCCATCTTTTCAAATTTCACATGACTGGCAGTTGACACTGCCAGTGACAGAAACACAGCAAGCGTCTCAGCCTATTTTTAAGTTGGGGGCTTTATTGTATGGTAACTCGCATACACGGAAAGAAGGCCAGTGTCAAGGGATATACAGATCAGCAGAACTTTACCACAAATCAGGACATTTTGGCAGTATTTAGACTTTTAATTGCTACCATGATAATACTTTGTGGATAGCATGTTGTAATTTTTGTATTTTATTTGCTTATTCGAACCGGACATGGAAAGTTTTGCCGTACTCTTTCGCTTCTTCTACGTAGGCTTCATGCGAGAGAGACAGAGATGTCTCACGGAGCACAGCCAGAATCCAGAAAAAGGTAACGTAAATAAAGAGAATATTTTTTGTAGCTTGCTTGGACTTGTGAAACAGGAGTCTTTCCTGGAATTATAAAAGAAAGTATTCTGTAAACCCTCAGTGATTCTAAACGCTGGCATATTACAAGCCGATAATCCCATTAAAGCTTAGCAATTAGTTGTGCACAGGTTATGAGAAAATAATGATGAATTTCCCTTCTAGGATCTCATTTGGAGTGCTTTTGAAGCTTTTAGTCCAGTTTAATCTGCCCGCATTTTGCTTTAAGAACGGAATAATAAATATAACTTCATTGATAATGGTAGGTTGTGATGGCCATTCCTAGGAAGAAATCACAGACACCCTGGCTAAGCTTTCATCATCAAACACCAGACGTTAAAAATCAGTGGTCTACGTTTAATGTGTTTGACAAGCAAATTTAAAAAAATGTCCAAATCTTTTTCGAGAAAAATTGTACACAAAGCAAAAACAAAAACACTATTTTCACTCTCACCCGGGATAGCCTGCCAAGCTTTCCTTTTCCATGGAGTCCCAGACCGCTAGCACATGCACCCACAGTCCCAGCAGTAAATCTTTCTTGCAGCTGTGAGACACTAAGTTACAGACTAAAGGAGGTGAATTACAGTTTTGGTGCCTTTCTTAGTGGCAATGGCCATTATAGCAGAGCCATTTCTTTCCCACCCTGCCCATTTTATCGCTTCTTTCCAACCAAGTCTCCACAGTTCCACTAGTCTGACTATGGTAGCAGACACACAAGATGTTGTAGATCGATGTATTCGTAGCATGAGCACCGATGTGGATGTGCACAGTTGGAAGTACGCCCAAGCTGGGATGAGGCTCATCCGGCTCTCAGGTATCGTGACGTCATGAATTGTGGCGCATACAGTGTTATCTTTAAGATTGCTAAATTGTTAGGTCTTCTATACAAACTGTTACTTACTTGCTGTCTGGATTGTGTGTCTGTTTCATGGTATTTGGCCAATTGGGTTGCTCTGGCAATTTTACAACGAGATGCATTTCCCTATATAAGTGCATCCGGGAGTATTTGTTTTATATCACATCAGTTATTAACAAGTAGTTTATTTCTTGCTGGGTTGCTGACCTGAGCATACCATTGAGCAGTATCAATGAGTGCAAGATGCTCACACACAAGAACTTTCATGTCTTAGTGCTCAGTGCTCAGAACAGAAGAGCTCTGGCATGAGAAATCTTAGATAAATGATTAGAAATTTGTTCCTCTTATCATTTATGTTGTAGTAGCTATAAACAGCAGTTTCTGTACTGTAGAGAAGTAATCAATACCTTCTTGCCCTGGAATACCAGAGGAGCCTGTGTGGCTTGGGAAATCAGTGGCTATTCATCATACGGATGGCAACGCAAAATGAAATCATGTGTTGGGGAGGTGGTCTGGCAGGGATTTTGCATCACCCGTGTCATTTCCAAAGGACACATGAGAGCATAACCTCATCTCGACCTGACAACCAAGCCGCCCTCAGGGGGACACACGGGCTGTGTCCCGCCGCTGTAAAACAAGAAGCAATCAAGGCCTGTGAACAAGGTCCATAAAAAAGCTGCTGTGAGAGCGAGGTGGGAAAGGTTGCCAGAGAGGAGGCCAGGGAGAGGGGGAGAAATGTATGCTGGAAATGGAGGGATGTGACCAGGGAGCTGTAACTCATGTGAGGTACAGTGCACATTCAGAGGAGCTGATGTGTGAGAGAATTGAGCTGGAGTGAGCTCACAAACACACACACACACGATAAAAAAGCCTACCCTGACTGCTAATTTGGGAGAAATTAAGTTGTCGTAAGGTTATTTTATTGCTTTTCAACATGGCTGTGTTTGATTTCAAGATTAACATGCAGTGAGTCCAAAGAATTGTGTTGGTTCTCACTGGGTTTTTCTGTTTGCGTGTAAAATTCCAGAGTGAAAAATTACCAAATGGTGTAAGATTCAAACTGAAGTCGATATGGATAATAGGTATACTGTTGAATGATATTCTATGTTTAGACAAACTTCAAATTGTGTAGTTAAAGTATAATTATACACATACATTTCTTTTGTATCCTTAACATACTCCTTTGATGACACAGTTTATAATCGGATGAAAAATCAGAATGGGGGAAAATGCAAGCTCAGTGACTTTGTCTGTGGTGCCAGATGAGTTGGTTTGAGTTTTTACAGAAACTGCTGAATTTTTTTTGGAAAAACCTTCAATAGGCTCCAGGGATTTTCTGTAGACTGTAAAATCCCAGGAGTCTATTGAACTTTTTTTTTTGGAAAATAAATTCAACAGACCCCCTCAGTATAGATTTTTTTCATGAACATTTTTCTTTCTGTTTCTGTTCTGGATTTTTCCAGTAATAGAATACATTATGACTGAGTTGACTGTGGTGCTTGGAACCCTAAGCTTTGGTAACACTAATCTGCAGAATGGTGTGTAAACAGGCGAGTTGTAGCACTCGTTTGTCTTTGTACTGGTGAAATATATGCTTCATGTCTCTAGATTCATTACATTCCAGATCTAGATCAGATTTTTTTTTCAACACGTAAACAACAAATAAATCAAGACTCCTTTCTTGCTCTTCAAACATTATGATAGTTCTGAATTGTTCTTTTTTTTCCCTTTGCAGTGGACAGTTATGATGTCTTTGGGTTTATTTTGGAATGATGATTTTACTGCTTATTATAGGTTCTGAAAACCCAGATTTTGACCTCCAAACTGGTTTTATTGGGCCTCTGGGTTTTGTGGATTTTGTATAATATACCTCTATATTAGTGTGTATAATACAAAACTGAAAAGTTTCTTACTTCATATGTTTTAAGTATAGTACTCTAAACCACCAAAACTGTCCTTGGGATGCATGCTACCCAGTTCCATGCTTGTTGATGATTGAAGGTTGATGTGAACTGGCAGAATGAGATGAGCACTGGGATCAGAGACCCGGCCCAGGCCTGGCCTGCTTAGACAGTGTCCCCGAAGCTGCAAAAGTGGCACATCATACCTCAGAGGCTGTGCTATATGTAGACCAGAGCCAAAAATTCGGAAATGGAGGCCAAGCGGTAGCCAGTACACACAGTTAAAGAGCCCAAGTTTCCATTTCAGTAAAATTATACTGGGGCCCAAGAGGCAGAAGAGCACAAAGCCAGACAACCCTGTTTCCTGAGTGGCATGCCAAGCTATACAGAGCTGTATATAAAGACCTCCTACTCAACACCAAATTTCACCACCAGTTACTAAATGTGACTGAAGAGACAAGTCTGATGGATGACAGACAGCACAACATACAATAATGTACTGAAAACAAAAGAACAGCTTGGCACATATTGAACTGGACAACATTTTTTCAAAAGATATTCCATCAGTTGAAGTTTAGATGCTGGAGAAACTCGATCATGTTGCTTTTAAGATCTCCCTTTGGTGTTCAATTGGGTTCAGATTTGGTGACCGGAAAGACAGTGCTCTATGATTTACATAATTTTTCCTCCTCACCAAATCATTGCCCTTGATCACTGTTCCTGTGGTGGATTCATCCTTGAAAAGATATTAAATAATAAGATGATCAGAATTTTGTCCATTTTGCATAGGTAACAATTATTTTTTTTAGAAGAATTGTATCATGAAGATTTTTTTCTTTAATAATGATGAGACTTTCAGTTTGTCTGTTGCAGCTTTAAATATGCAGCAGAAGTAGGAAACCTCCAAAGTTTAGCCGTTAGCATTTGACCACTTGGTGTTGTGACACAGGAAACACCTGAGAGCTTAGTTTTGTGAGCAAGTGGTGGTGGAACCTGTGGTCTGATGGCTGGTAAAAAAGGGTTGTTAAAAGGGCCTTATATTTCAGTGTATTGTATTCTGAAATGAATATGGGTTAAACCTCATAATAGCAGACTAAATAAACTATGTCATGGCCTTGTTGTGTCGGTTTTATTATAGCTGTTGGTCTGGCTTGAAGAGATTCATCTTTAGCTAACCCATTTCTGTTTGTTTCTTAATCAAGCAAGCAGACTGTTGTATTAGGGAGCGCAAAATGCATAACCCCCCACCCCCCACCCCCCATAACACACTGTTGGGTGTCTCGGCGGAAAACACCAGTCTCGCCTCATTTGTTGAGACCTGCTGGGGGCGAAATGAAGACGAACTGCTGAGAATGATCTGTACTTATCTGCTATAGCTTCATTTCATTTCCAAACTCTTAGCAGTTTGGAAGCATATTACTTACTTAGATGGCAGGAACTTGAATCAAAATAGTTAAATCAAAGGACATTGATGAAGTTCTGAGATGTACCTTTTTTATTTCTGAGACTATTTTTATTTAAATTCAATGCAGCTTTCAAATTGTAAGTACTAAGATGACTTTCTAGCATCGGACAGATACAAGAAATGAGAAAGATCAAATACAATCTACTTTGTATGTTGATAAGTACACTTATATTTTATCATGGAAGTTGTGACAGTTAGCATGTTATTAGCATGTAGTATTTGACAGTCAGTTAGAGAAATGTAACCAGACTGAATTTCTATGAGATGATAAAAATCAGGGCTAACCTCTGTAGAACACAGTCTGACACTAAAAAACAGTAAATGAATGAATTAATTAATTAAATGAGATTTTTGTAGTTGTGAAGGCAGGGGATGTGTGTATGTACAAGCAAGAGTTTTAGGATCTTAGAGGACTATGAAAATCTATTGTCTGATTGTATTGATGGTATTGTCTGATATTGTCTTCACCTTCAGTAATTAAAAACATTTTTTAGCACAGAATGCAGACTGTAGACAAATCTCCCATATGTAAAACAAGCTCATTTTGAATGACCACAGTTTAAATGCTTCACTTCACACAGTGACCCTGAGTACTCTGAGTACTTAGCACTGAAAATTGAGCCTAGCATCCTGCAGAGAGTTATCGTTTTATTATTCATGAGTTGCAAATGAAGTGCGGATAATACTGGCCAAATTTGTGAGCTGATTACTTGAATATTGCATGGGGATAAAAAAAAATGTTGGATCTTCTTTACTTTGTTTGTAAAGCCCTTTGCAGTTAATTGGGAGACTTAGCAGGTTATTGAACACACTTAGCAGCTAGGTTAAATCAGTTGTACTTCAAAAGTGACTTGTTTACTATCAGATTTTGAATTCTTCATGAATAAAACAAAGGCATTAATCATTGGTGCTTACATTTGTTCATTAATAGCAGATAGAGAGAAAGGATTCTTTAAGGAAAATCTAAAGGATTACAGAATTTATTCAGTTTGATGTTATTTACTGATATTTATTGAGACAGACAGGTTTAAGTGCCTAAATGTTTATGGTAGTAAAGATTTCTCCCTAACTAGCTTTTTAGACATGTTAGCATTTTAGAATTTTCCTTTGTAGGAACATTTAGAAATGTTTAAAAACAGTGATTCATTGATTTATTTCTATTATATTTATATCATCAGTAATATCTATCCAGAAATATATATGGATACAATATTTTTGTTTAGGTGCTAAATCTGAGGTAATTGACTGTTTGTTTGTTTTTTTTACTGTAGCATTAGCAAGGTAAGGATCGCAAAGCTGGTTCTGGCTTTCTGTTAATACCTGTTATAATGCTGTTAGCAGTGTGTATGTATGTGCTATATTTATTTCAGTTTCTCATATACTGATATTGATTGAGGCAATTTTCAAGCATGCAGGAGCACTCACAAGACGATAACGTTAATACATAATGTAATTAGCCTTGATAAGTTTAGTTTCTGATTTTAGAATCATAAGCATTCATGTCATCAAAAATAAACTTGGACACAATTTTCTGTTTTATGTGCTGACGGTTAAACCTGAGGTAAAATTGTGTTTTAGAATTTTTGCCTGAGTAGAGACCATGTTGTTATAGCTCCTGTATCCTAGTGCTGTTTAGCATTGCAAAATATTTTATTGTGCATTTATTCTGTATGCAGGCTTGTCTATGCAGGACCCTCCTCTGTATTATCTTGCTGATTCTAGCTCTGTTATGTGACTGAGATATTACAGCTCGCACCAAAGATTTATGTCTCCCACCTTCCCTAAGCTATTACATTTGCTCGCTTCAGCTCCGTTGTTTATAGCTGTACGTTGAAATGACACAGGTTGTTCATCATTGTGTGCTGGTTTGACGTTTAATCCTGATGCTTTGTTGTGTACAGCGATTTGAATCTTTGTTTACTGGTATCGCTTCAAAACTAAGAGCCTTTGGTGTCTCGTTAGCTTGCCTTAAGATCTGAAACGGCAAAAATATGCTGACCCGGAAGCCCATCAATGCCCCAGTGGACCAATTGTGGTTTTAAAAGCGGCAACCGATGACAGTGTATATCCGAAGTCTTAGCTGCCATGTGTCTCAGCTATGGTTTGTTCGTGTAAACACACTTGGCGTCAAATACTAGTTATCATCTTGAAAGCCTTTGTGATTTTTCCGAGCCATGCAGAGGACACCTGTTGATGTCAGTCGCCTACCCAAATGAATACTAAAACAGGAGCAGAACAGGAAATGCTGATTCACAATATTAACAAAAACAGGAGGATATATGTGTGTGTTGGAGTTATTGTTGTTGGTTCCACCAAAGTAAATATGTTGTTTACTATGTTAGCAGCAGGTCATGAAATGCATCTCAACAGCTACAAATATTTTTCTTTTAATATTCTTTATTCATGTATCGTCTCGTTTTTGAGTAACCTCTCTGCAGCGAATGACCATTTCCCCAAAGTCATGCGGCACAACGCAGTTAAATGCAGTGACATAATGCATTATTATGGGCAGTGATGCCTGACTCTCTACTGCTGACTCGCTGGCTGAGCTAATGGGATCGATACCAGCAAGGTTGGAGCTGCATGCACTAAAAAACACGCTGACCACTTCCAGAAACATCAATAATACACGACCGGGAGCAGTTTGCTTCCTCGTCTCTCGATTGTTTTTAATGTCACATCGTGAAAGAGGCAACGTGGGCTGTTTTAGGAAACCGATAGATGGTTGATGATCAGAGACTTCACAGTCAGCTTCTCTAATGCACATTAACATTTGCATATAAACTGGTGGGTGCAACCCTTCTGACTCTTCCTCAGGTATTAATGTCATGCCATCTGGTAAGGAGACGGGAGAGCAAAAAGTACTTAAGTACTTCATCTAATGTCATGGCACTGCCACGGTATTAATGAAGACGATATGAATTAAAATGGTGTGGTTGTGATAAATGTAAGATGCTGTGCGTTCTGCCGAAATGATTATTAACGGGTGACAACTCTCTTCTTATATCTTTATAGGGTTCAACAGAAATGAGGAGATGAAAGCCATCGAGGTGCTGCCCATTCTGAAAGAGAAAGTGGCTTTTTTATCAGGCGAGTCGATACACAACGTGCGTCACACGTCTCACAAGGGAAATGGCAACACAAGTCTGAATTCCAATGACGCCATAGACTTCTGTGGCCGGAAGCCAAGGGCAGAAAAATTGGCCGTGCTCACTGGGTGGGAGGGATGGCATACTCTATCTTTCTCTCTCCTTTGTCAATCATGGTGACACTAACAATCATTGGCTTGTTTGCGCTCATACAAATAATTTTTTTTACCATTTATACAATTCAAATGATCTAGTTTGTTCACATCAGAGGGAAATTTTAAAACGATCTTATTTCAGCTTTATTTCACTGTCATGGTCTCATTAACCAATCTGGAAGAATATATTTAATGCTTTTTTTTTAAGAAACTTCTGATTGGCTACTTTTCCTGATCAGGGTTAATTTGGAGCAAATTTGTTTTACCAAGCAACCTGAAATGTTCAACTCATCCACAAGCAAACTGGGGAAGACTTGTATGCATTGTGTACCGAAGTAGTCAAATAGCTCTGCAATGACATGACCTGAAAGGCTGTTATCTAAGGAATAATCCCAACAGGTGATTGCTAGATGAACCGAAAATTGAATCCAAAGAACAACATCCCAGCTGTGAAGCATGGTGGTGATAGCATCGTGTTGTGTTTTGCTGACTTCAGAAAATAGAAACCATCTTCAGGAAGCAAAATCTCAAGACATCAGCCAATAACTTGGTCTTCCAGCAAGGCAACGATCTTTAGCATACCAAAAATGTTGATCAAATTTAAAAGAGATCAAATTCTATTTAACTTTAAAACTAAAATGTTCATCTGATCATGTAGGCCGATAAGAAGCTTCTGGAAGTCTGCTCATAGCATTTGATTGAAGTTAAATAAATGTATAATTTTGTCACCACCTCTTAAGGAACAAAGCTGGTGTTAAACATGAAACGCCTACAAACGTGTGGAGATGTGGAAAATTTGTGTTTGAGTGGCTTCAACTAAGTTATGAACCGTCATTACACACTTTCGTTCCTTTATTTATGTGGAGTCTAAGCGAGACGATGTTCAGGGTGTAATGTGTCACAGTGTTGGTCTGTTCTGCAGGAGGTCGTGACAGAAGGGGAGGCCCAGTTCTCACTTTCCCAGCCAGGAGCAACCATGACAGAATAAGACAGGAGGATCTGCGTCGCCTCATTGCCTACCTCGCAGGCATCCCCAGGTCAGGGTTTACCTCAGTGTCCATTTCCATTTCTTTTCTTTCTGGTGCAACATGTTTAATAAGTGTGGCACATTCAAACTGATCAGATTTCTCTTTTCACCTTTTAGCAGCTCTCGGGTCATTTCACATATTTTTCATCCTTTGTTCCTCCCCCTCTTTCATTTACTAATTCATTTTTTCAGCCCTTTCTCACACACCTTTTCTATTAGCCTCCTATCTGCCTTTCTTTCTATTTTCTCTTTCTCTCAGCCTTTTACTTTTTTTTTCGTTACCCTCCTCTTGTTTTTCTCT
>JAOTRN010000046.1:1895124-1905240 GCA_028566695.1 Bagroides melapterus | reverse complement strand
CTCTCTCTCTCTCTCTCTCTCCCTCTCCTCTCCCTCCCCTTGGGTGGTCAGTATGATTCAGTGGAGCACATGTGCTCAGTTTAATCTAAGACTCAGACTGTGGGGAAAGTGCAGCTGTGGAAATTAGCTCTCTTTCAGGTTTTTCTCCTCCGCCGTAACAGTGAGTATTACAGATTGCTAGAACTCTTCAGCACACTCTTCTCTTTCATTTCTCCACAGCGAGGAGGTCAGCAGGCATGGCTTCACCGTCATCGTGGACATGCGAGGCTCCAAATGGGACTCCATTAAACCTCTGCTGAAGATCCTGCAGGAGTCGTTCCCATCCTGCATCCACGTCGCGCTCATCATCAAACCGGACAACTTCTGGCAGAAGCAGAGGACCAACTTTGGCAGCTCTAAATTCGAGTTTGAGGTGTGGCTTTAAAAAAAAATTTCTACATCAAGACTTTCAACAAGGCAGAAAGTTTTTGTGTGTTGATTTCTCTGCTACTGTTTGGGCCAGTTGGATGTACAACACCAGAATTAGGGAAAGCAAACACACAAGGATATTAGGTTTCAGGAACATTTTCTGTGCTAGAGTTAAACTAGAGCTGTTAAAATTAGAGCTGACCCATTTA
Organism: Bagroides melapterus; assembly: GCA_028566695.1. NCBI lineage: Eukaryota > Metazoa > Chordata > Actinopteri > Siluriformes > Bagridae > Bagroides > Bagroides melapterus. The sequence continues at coordinate 1,904,623 of JAOTRN010000046.1, read as the reverse complement.
AAGCCAGGAGACCAGATAAAACGTTTTCCTGTACAATCAGGTTACACAACACGGCGCAGAATTAAAACCATTACTTACGTGTTCAATTATGCGTCTGTTGTGGGCTGAAATGACAAAAGCAATAATGTACGATAAAATCCCAGGGTTCTATAAACCCCATTATATTTGCAATATTATTCAGTATATAAGCAGTTATATTGCAGTTTTAAAAACGCTATGACTAAGCATCTTATTCAGGAGGAAAGAGAAACATCTTTCAGCTAACATTTCACTCGCTAATGTATCGCTGATTAACAGCCTCAACTGAGCTTTTTGATTATCTTTTAATTGCTTCAGTGTCTGATAGTGAACTTTTATTTTTGCTTGTTTGCCACTGCGTTAATTCTAGTGTACTTTCCAGTAGAAGAATACAGCATTAAAAAATAAACAAATAAATAAATGGAATATTCTGTTAAAATGAATAGAAATATTGTATTGATATTTCATACCATAATGTTTTAATCAAAATACTAATGAAAAATAAATATGAATTGATATTTATGAAACTTACAAATACATTGTATTCATGTAAACATACCGGATGAAGTTTTGTAGATAGCAACAGGGTGCATGGTTGTTGTGGCTTTTCCGTCATGCGAATGAATGGTTTTTATTTTCAAGCGGACGCAGCTGAGGTCGAGTAATTGACCCTTATTTAGGCCACTCCCATTTTTAGAATTCAACCCAAAAACAGACATTTAAATCCCTAAACAGTTACAGATAACATCATTGAATTACACCCTGAAGATCCATATATCATATAAGTTTTAGGTATTTCACAATTATTTCAACTGCAGAGGTTAAAAGGTTAAAATCTACTTTCTCCAGGGAGCTCATTCACAGAACTAAGAGTTGTTCTACGTGTGTCCGATGTTGTTTCTAACCGCATGAAATCTCTGGAATGTTCTCTGCGTAGTCTTAAGTAAAGCGTGGGGTGTAAATGATGTGACAAGGAGCACTTTCCTGCTGCACACAAGCCTTTATAGGTTTGTTTCTGTAATCACAATTCCTTTATGAAAGGAAAAATGCCACTGAGGGGATGATAACAGGAAGGCTGAGATCATATTGTAGAAGAAAGATGTTTATTCATTGTAACTTTCATATGTTTATAGTTTTGCTTATTGTTACTTGGTGGTGTTGGTCAGGTATTATAAAGTAACTGCATTACAAACTCCAAAATTCAATTTTATTTATGTATGAATGTCCAGAGATTAATTTATTCCATCCGTCCGTCCATCCATCTATCTTTAGTAAGTTATCCTGGTCCAGGTTGCAGTGGATTTGAAGCCTTTTCCAGAACCAGTGGTGATGTGGGATTCCAGTCCATTGCATGGCATTTTATACACCTAGTGCCAATTTAGTTTACCTGGATTTTGGAAGGTTTTAGAAGTTTTCTGGAATTTTTCAGTCGATACATTTATATCTGTTTATTTAAAATTTGGATTGAATGTTTAAGGGGTTAGTTAAGGGAGTGGTTGGGGGATGTGATATACTAAAGGTTATGTTTAGGGTTAATGGTTAATGGTGTTTTCATTTCTTCATGCATTGCTATAGACCATAATGGTGTCTCTGGAGGGTTTGTCTAAGGCAGTGGACCCATCACAGCTGACAGCCGATCTGGAGGGAAGTCTGGACTATGATCATGAAGAATGGATTGAGGTGCGTGTAGCCTTTGAGGAATTTGCAGGAAACGTGGCACGTGCACTCTCTCGCCTCAAGGAGCTCCAGGAGCTGGTGTCACGCCGCGAGCTCCCTGGTGACCTGGAAGTGGCACGATGTGCCATGGACGAGCACAGTGCTCTGAAGAAACGTGTAGCGAAGGCTCCAACTGAGGAACTGGAAGCTGAAGGTCAGCGGCTGCTGCACCGTGTACAGGCTGGCACGAAAACCGGGGGAGATGTACAGGGCTTGACCCCCAGGGTCTCGGCACTGCTGGAGGAACTACACACTGCCCGCCAACACCTGCACCAGGCCTGGCACGGCCGAAAGCTCAAGCTGGACCAGTGCTTCCAGCTGCGTCTCTTTGAACAGGACGCTGAGAAGGTGCGTAGGGTTACTATAGCCTGTTCTAATGAAGTTGTTGAACATTGGTTAGTGTTGAATGGTTAGTGCTAATTCTGTGGAATGGTATTTAATGCTGTATATAGTGGTTGTACTGTTAAATGGTACTATAATGTTGACTGGTATTGACCGATATGTTTAGTGCATTCTATTTTTTGTGGCTTGTACTGTACTCATATTGTCAAACTGTATTACTAGGATTTATTGTCTTATTGTTTTAAGTTTACATGCAGGATTAGATCAGTGCCTCATTCCTCAACTTGCACCATTTATTAAATCCCCCCTTTACTCTTTACTATCCGTAGATGTTTGACTGGATTGTTCACAACAAGGGGCTTTTCCTGACCAGCTACACTGAGATTGGTGCCAACCACCAGCACATACTGGAGCTGCAGACCCAACACAACCACTTTGCTATGAACTGCATGGTAAAAGCCAGCACTTCAATTATTAACTTCTTCTCTTTCTCTCTCTCTATCTACATAACACTTGACCCTCCTGCTTATTATTATGCTATAACAGCATGCCCCCAAGTGTTTTGTTCTGTAGTTAACAGGACCGTTTTTTCTAATCATTAGTAGAAATCATAACTAATAGCACACGAGAGCAGAATGACACTTGTTCATTTCTTTTTACCCAGAGGAAGCCGTTAGTTTTGTATACTAAATAAACTGAGCACCGGCAGGAGGACAAATCCTGGTCTCTCTAATGTTTGGAATGATGTGTCACACTGTTTGTTTGATGCCATGACCATGCAACTATTGACTCTGTCTGTTCAATTGAGCTGTAATAGCTGGGAGGAAGGCCTAGTTCCATTCTATTCTTGGGATTGGGCTTCAAGTAAATGCAATCAGTGAAGTACTGCATGCGAGGATTGTCCTTTTTCACAGAAAGCTTCTAGCTGTTTGATAGCAAGGAAAGGCAGCATCACATTCTGGCTGATGGACTTTAACTGTCCTTCTTTACACTGGAAACCTGGATGTATAAAACAATGATCACACTTGCTGACTGAAAAGTTTTATCTAGGGCCCTATGAATATAAAATAGCATAAAGTGTCCTGCATTGATCCCTCTACAAGTGTAATGCTGCTATTCTGTACAGCATTATAACACACATTACTTCTTTGTAAACCTTCCCGCTGCTAAGCTATATATACTTCAGCTGAGGATTTTTTTTAGGGGGCCAAGCACTTTGCCTAATATTGTGACTACACAATTGTATTTCTACTCTCCTAATTCCCTGTCAGACAAAACATGAAAATTCGGCTGCTGTGTGAACTAGTATAAAATGTGCTGAGTGAAGCTAGCTAACTATCAGCCTAGTTAGTTTTTCAGGCAATCATAGCATACAACTCTGCAAATATACTGGAGCTCTAACTTGCCTTAGGGTCTACCGAATAAATGCATTTGTTCTTTTGAATTCATCTTCCCCTGGTCTCTATTGTTCTTCTAGCACTCCAAACCCACCCCTTCAATAAGCTTTTATCCTCAGGTGTATTGATTCACAGTTCACTGGGCATTTTACGAGAATGCCAATACTTATTCCGTGGCGTCTTGAATGTCTGGTTGCAACCTTTTCGATGTCTAAGCTTCAGACATTAATGACACGAGAGGAAAGGGTTAAAAATGATGCACAGTGTCCATTTGGTTATACTTTGTAGTCATAACTAGAGCCATTAAAAACAACATCTCATTCTGCCTAAGGCTTATTATTCATAGCTGGATCCATAGATCGTCTCACATCTTTGCCTTAACCTTTTACCACAGTGCATGATAGCTGTGAGATATGAGATCCTGTGGAAAAAAAAATCTAAAAAAATCTAATCTAACTTGCCTAAAACGTCCTGTTTCTTTATAAAAATTGAGTTATTCTGTGATTGGACACCCCCCCTCCCCTCTCAACCGTGTTGACGTGATTGCATGACAGTTGCTACAGATGTTAGTTGTACCGACTGGAAAGCTAATAAAAATACACTGATCTCATTGCCATGTTAATGGAGACAGGCTTGTGGATGGACTTGTAACATGGAGTATGATGGATGTACCTATAAAAGTGGGGAAAATGTGGCCATAAAGGGCCCAAGGTGTGACAAGAAAGCATTTCCTATACTATTAAACTGCCAGCACCACCAACCTGGCCTGTTGACACAAGGCAATATGGGTCCATGCATTCATTCTGACCCAACCGTCTTCAGGTTGCAGAAGAAATTACAATTCATCAGACTAGGAGGTATTTTTCCACTCATCAGTTTTGTTGCGTCTGTGCCCACTGTAGCTTCAGATCCCTGTTCTTGCCTGACAAGTGGAGCCCAACGTGGTATTCTGCCTCAGAGTCTGACGTGTTTTGCATTCTGACATGCTTTCTTCTCACCATGATTGAAAAGAGTGGTTATTTCAGTTACCATAGCCTTCCCATCATCTTAAACCAATCTGGCCATTGGTGTTTCTTATCGGCAAGGTGTTTCAGAACTGCCACTCACCTTCTTGTTTTTTATTGTTTGTTTCTCTCACACGTCTGTCTAAAATTGCACGAAAATGAGTTTCTTAAAAAAAAAAAAAAAAAAAACAGATCAAAGTGTCTGAGATCATATTTCCTGCCCATTCTGGTGTTTGAATCATCTTTTTGATTTTGTGTATTTCCCTGCTGCCACATGACTGGCTGTTTGGATAACTCAATGAATGAGCAGGAGTACAGGTGTTCCGAATACAGTGAACGATGGGGGTATTTTCTTTTTCTAAGAAAGACTGTGGTCTCTCATGCATGGGCCCCTTTAAATGGCATTTTATACTCTTCAAACGTTTCTAGGCATAAAACAATCAGTGTTCTCTAGGAATCAATTTGCTTCACTGACATTGAGCGTTTATTTTTTCTTTTAACCCTATAAAAGAGACAGGAGGTCTGTACCTTCCTGCAACGCTTTCTTGGCTTGGCTCTGATGATGTAATGTTATATATGTAGTTTTGCCAGAAAGTTGTGGCATGCCTTCTTCCTTAAAGTGGACTCACTCTGTCTGAATTTCCCATTAATCTAGAAATGTTATGCAATGTGGTCCAATAGTCAAGTGTGTCCAACATGATTTGTCAAAGGTCTGGACTTCAGGGGAAGTCAAAATTATAAAATGAAATACATCACTGTTTTAAAGATGTGAGCACACAAAAAAAAAAAAGCTCGAGTCTGGTACTGCACAGGGTTCTTTAGTTCAGTCATATAGGAAAATCTTTATAAGTTTTATGTATGACCCTTTGACAAAAAATCCATTGGAGCTTTCTAAAGGATTTCTAAAGGTGGAGCCCTTAATTGTCTAAAGTACCCTTTAAGATCACTTTTTTTTAAAGAGTATACATTTGATATTATATTTTACTCTACAGTATATACACTATACTTTACTGATTGAGTAACAATCACTATCACAACTGTCCTAGCAATTTTGTTGTAAAGTAGTGATTCATCCAGAAATTCTAACATTTAATAATAACACGATCATCTCATGTTGAAATTAATAATAACTTTTTTTATTTAGCCTCAAGATTCATAGGAACTTATAAACACATAAAACAAGCTAGCTAAATGTAATACTTTTTTGCTGCTCACAAGCTCTAGAAATCTTGAAAATTGGCTCTAACTACAAAGTGGAATCCAAAAATTTTAAAGCTAGTCAACATTAATAAAGCTTCCTGTACATGTGTGGAATTAAAGCACGTGTCCTTTGGTTGTACTGGTTTAGTCAGTGTTACCCTGACCAATCAAAATAGCCCACCAGGCACAGATCTGAACATCCATTGTATTGATTCTTAATGATGCCCCTGGGCTGGGTTATTGTCCCCAGTCTGAGGTGACAGTGTGGTAACCAGAGCTCCTACACACGCTATCATTACATGTGCATTAGTGATTGAATGATATAAATTATTTATGATACAAATGTAAAACTCAATATTACAGTGCTGCTACTGTATCTGTTTACATTTGGCACTTATGTGGCAAAGAGGATGTAAAAATAAAAAAGACGTATAAAGTCAAATTATCACTTCAGGAAAGGTCACCAATTTTGTGATTTACAGTATTTTCTCTCTTGAAAGATAAATGTATTTTTTATAGAAATAAGATACACAGTTATATTTGAGCACTAATTTTATGCATAGTGAAAATATTTTTGCTAGAAAACTGGCTAGCATGTTTGGGAAAACACCTAGACACAGTGGCTGGTGAGCGCCAAAGCTCATTTTTAGCTGAGTTCTAAATGTGATGACACGTGACAATCAATACTATAATTTGAATATTAACATAAAGCTGTCATATCATTTCTATGTAGTCTTGTGAGCTTGCTTAATTTTTTCTATGCAAAACCTTATTAAAGAAGATTTTCATGGGGTTTTCAAGTAGAACCTCTTTAGAATGCTGTTAGTTTTCTAATTCTGTGGAAAGGTTACATTTGCTTTGCTCTGAATTTGTCTATGAGAACACTGACTTCATTTACCTTATAGTGAATAGACAGCAGGTGATTGGACTATAACCTCTTTAATCTTTGTTTTGTAAAAATGGTTCAGACTTTCACCTTGCAATCTTCTGACTGCTGTTTGGTGCACATTTAAGGCAAAAAATGCTAGCAAGCATTTTGCATTTCTGTGTAGACAGAGTCAGCTATATATAATGGACAGTATATATGATGGTGTTCCTATTTAGACTGACTTTGTTGAACTCTTAATACCTGATATGGACTTTCTTGTAACAATTTTACAAGATTTTATACATTAAAATCTAAAGTTTGAAATCTAAACTTTACTTTAATATTTTCCTTTTTTTTAATCATTTATGCTGTTACCATGGATCCCTTCTGTTAACATATACAAGGATTTTTGTGGTGAAATTCTGTTTTTTGTTTTGTTTTTTTCCTCTGTCCACTCAAATTTTCTTATGAGCAATGTTGGCATGTGATTACAAATAAAAGAAGAAAGAAATGACCGAATTCTGAAGCTCTTACAATGTGACCTGTGATGCATCAGATGTTGTAGAGTCCAGAAGGAGCCGTGGTTAAAACCGATCTCCTTCTGTATAACTGCATGCTTGAAATGATAACTGTTTTTGAGGTTTAAGGTGGAGCAACAGCTGGCAGGTCAAATATGAATTCTGACCAAATTTGAATCGCATGTACACTTTCTCACATTTATTATTAGAATATTCGTAGTTATTTTTAAGCTGTCTCTATGAATCTCTAAGGGATATCTCTTGAATGTTGTTCAGAAATCAAACCTTTACTTATTTAAAGTTCTTTGAGAAGAGACTTTAATAGTTACAAACAAAACACTAACCAAGTAAAGAATGTCACACACTCAAACAGTTGCTTTCTAAAGGTAATGTAACTTTTAAAGAGCACAAATTATGTAAATTTCATGTGGAATAAAGCAGCTATTATGATTTCAAAATAATCCAATCCTCCTTGCTTATAAGGAGGCGACTCATCTGTGTCTTGTGTCTACCTGCAGAACGTGTACGTGAATATCAGCCGCATCGTAGCAGTGGGCAAGCGGCTCCTGGAGGGTGGTCACTACGCAGCGATACAGATCCAGCAGCTCTCAGCACAACTCGAACGAGAGTGGAAGGCCTTCGCTTCAGCGCTGGATGAGAGAAGTGCCATGCTGGAGATGTCTGCTAGCTTCCACCAGAAAGCAGACCAGGTAGGTCAAAAATATACGTTCTACATAATTATGAGTTGTTTGACTTATTAATTAGGCTGGACTAACCTGAGCATTTTTTTTAAGAGACCAAAAAAAAAAATCTTCAGAACAACGATTCAGAGGTTAAAAGGAACATCAGTGAAACTTCTTGGTATAAATTGCACTTCTTTCGTTTTCATTTGGTCTGGAGGTTGTGTAATTTTTTTTGCGCTTCCCTGTAACATATATAAAACAAAAATAAAATACAAATTTTCAAGATTTATGTAGTTTAGATACATTTTTAAGTATGTAGAGAGATTGTCTTATAGCAGTGTGTTTGTAAAAAGAAAAAAAAGCTTTTGGGTGTGTGTTACAAGCTCCAGATCGAGAGCGTGAAAGTGAGAAAAAACGAAGAAAAAGAGAGCAACACAGTCTTGTCTCCTCTTTTATCATCCTCTTTGAACAGTAATTGCTTGTTGTCAGCAGCATAATTAGGTTGATGTGCTCTTTGTTCTTCTTCCCATTTAAACAAAAAAGGAAGAAAAGATAGGCTTTCATACATTAGATGTATGAGTCTCGGCTAGATGGATGGATGGATCTTTGCTTTTTTTGTCACGATCAAATATTGCTGAGCACACTGCCATTTATTTTAAATGAGTCTTTTGAGTAGCAATGTGTTTTTCTTTTCTGTATCTTTTGCCCCAGTACCTGAGTAATGTTGAGTCGTGGTGTAAGGCATGTGGTGAGGGTGAACTCCCCTCAGATCTTCAAGACCTGGAAGATACCATTCACCACCACCAAGGACTCTACGAACACATCACAGCTGCTTACTCTGAGGTACAGGTTTTTATTTAGCTTCTTTCACCCTCCTTAAGATGACCATTGTAAAAAGCGCTATACAAATAAAATTTAATTTGAAATTGAATTTAAGATGGTGTTTTATTATTGTATTTTTTTTATTATTAGTGCTAGTTGTGAAAGGACAATTCTGGCTCCACCTTTACAACACTAAGTCACTCGTGTCACTTTGTATTACTTTGTCTGTAGCTGTTTTTTCTTTAACTTTCAAAGCAAGACAACATTTATCTGCAGTGAGCAACCAAAGGTCTACAAAATTGCAAGTTGTTGTGATGTAAAAAGAAAATAAACCAACTTAGACCTGTTTAATTTGATTGCTAGCAAAAAAAATCAACTAAAAAAAGAAATGTTTAAGAAAAAATATGGAAAAGAAGAAATGTTTAACAATAAAATAACCTGGTTCCATAAGTAGGAACTCCCCTTCTTTTTGGATAAGTGTTTACCCACTTTGTAAATCTTACTTTGAAAAGCTTTATTCTAAACTTCCTTTCAAAAATTGCTCCAGATCTATCAAATTGTAAGAGGTGTCGTGCCAGTTGAAAGGTCAAAACAAGAAAAAAGTCTTAACACTGAAAATACATCACACCCATGTGGAAGCATGGTGATGGCAGCATTGTGCTATGGGGATGTTTCCATTTAGCAGGAACTTTTGGAATTTCTTGAAGAGGGCTGTGCACATGAGATTCCCTTGCAGTATGATAGATCTGGAGCATTTGAAAGGAAGATTTGAAGAAGGGGTAGGATATGACCCAAAAAGGTGTGTACATACTTCTGCATGTAGCCTATTGTGAGGCTTTCCTTTTTCCCCTTAAAATTTTAGTTTTAATATTGGAAAAGTCTCCTACAAGGTTTTGTAGGAATTTCACAGAATCCATGTTTCAACAGGTGA
>JAOTRN010000046.1:1848822-1865690 GCA_028566695.1 Bagroides melapterus | reverse complement strand
TTTTATGACAAATTTATTCAGAAAACCATGAAATTCCAAAAGGTTCACATACTTTTTCTTGCCACTGTATATATATATAAACCACATGTCCCAGTACAATTAGAGCATTCAGTGTTCTGTCATGTCGGTGAGTCAGTACATCGTGTAAAGCACTCTGCTTGCTCAGGCTTTTCTAACAAAGAGGAAGTCAGGTGCATTCATTGGCACGGTTACCAAGCGTCGGCAACCGGGGTCAGCTTTGAAGGGATGACTGGACTGCCATTGTAATGAAGCTATTGCGAGTAAGGTTATTTCTATTCTTTGTAGAACACAATGTGGGAAAAGAATCAAGGTCTGACTAAGAGCTCATTTCCCATTTATAGTAATTTTCTACTATTTTCTAGTTTTAGCTGGGTGTGGTTTTCAATATATCGTTAATTAGTGAATATTTGTAATGGTAAGTTTATGGATAATATTTAAAGAGATAATATAAAGACACAATCATAGTAGTCATCGAGAAGGAACTATGCCACCCTCTAATTTCCTGATAACTATAGAATTTCTGATTTTATTTTGTATTTCATCTTTAAAGGTGCAGCACATATATCTTCAAATGCTTCCATTTTTTTTCCCTTTGTACCATTCCTCTGTTACTGAGTGGCGTAATCAGGTGTACATTCAAAAAAGGAAATAAATTAGATCATTTTTAAAATATTTTCTTTTATATGTTTTGAAGTAGTTATGAATTGAAATAAAATAGTGAATTAAAATTGGAATGAGTATGAGTGTGAGGGTTATTGTGGGTTTTTATTTGTCAGAAATGTATCATTTTAAACATTAAACATTAAAATGAATGCAGGTAATATTGACCTATAACATAAAACAGTAATGGAAAGATCCAGAATCTCTTAAAATTGTGGCAAAAAAGAGTCCTGGAAGAAGGTAATGAGAGATCCAAGCCATATGAAATAAATTTGGTGCCACAGGAAAGGTAAAATTAGTATGAGTCTTGCATGGTCTTGACCTTATGTGGACTAGAAGAATTGAAAATCGGGCATTGAATGTTAAGCAAGTCATGGTGGTGCTGGTTAGTTTCATAAATATCACACCTGTAAAATGCAACAAAGAACTTGTGGAATCTCAAGTGTTTGTTGGCCTTGCAAGCCGTCCATGACTTGTCTGCATAATTAACAACCACCTTACAACCCTGAAAGTATACAAGGCATTTCAAAGTGTAATTTTAGCTTTTACTTTTGAATCACTCTGCCTTCAGCTACAGAATCAGTGAACTAGTATTGCCCCGGTTCAGGTTCTCATTCCATCATTGAAAGACTGTATATCTTTTGACTCCAGTCGTGAGAAAGGTCACAGATTGAGCTCTCTTAGCAAGGGACAGTAAGTATTTATAGAAAATGTAAAAAGAGACAGTCCATAGATCTGAAATATCAAATAGATTTTTTTTGACAGCTGGGGTATAGCAGCATGTTAGTCACTCTGTGGAACCAAACGCGAATCCTTCCCTGAATCTTGATTGCTGCTGGAAGGAGTGGCAAAAGAGCCTTGTGTGTCTTCATTGAGCAACAGGAAGAAGCCCTACTGGCCACAGCCCAGGCACTGGAACCAGCCAAACACACCCTTCAACAGGGGGACCTTTGTATTCCTCACTATGCATTACTATATTCCTGCACTAATCGCCCATCATTCATCAGAGAGGGACTTGTCTGTGTAGGTGAAACGTTGATGTGACCTGATATTACCCAAACCTGCCGGTCTTACTCGAGACCAGTTCTCAGCAACCTGCCATCTGGCTAAGAAAGAACTTTATAAGAACAGTTAGTACATATTCAAAAGGCTGTAACCTTCCTGTAGTATGCTAATAATTTACTGTATTAAAGGTTTGATTTAAAACCTATGAGAATATTGCTTACATAATGTTTCCATGAGCATTATGGAAATATCCTCAGAGATGCCTTCAAGCCAGAGCATTTACAATTCTGGACTCATTGCTACAGAAGATCCTAACAAACTACACTCTTTTGCTTTTTTCTATTTGAACATTGACCCAAGATTGGACCCAAGTGGGTTGGACTGTGGGCATCTTTTTCTCTCTGCCTACTAGGATTTTCTTTATAGCATTGTTGGCTCCTACAACTGAAAATCTTGTAACAACGTTGTGGGAACATCTACTGATTATCCCTACGTCCCCATGTCTACGAGTATTCTCTGAACACCTATATAAATTAACAAAGGGAACATTCTTTGAAACAAATATACTTTGGACCATAATGCTCAGAAAACCTTCATCTAGTCTAAAATGGTTATCTGGTTCAAGCACAACCCTCCTGAAGAGTTTTTTTTCCAATCCATCTGCTCAACTAATCTAAGCCCACTGGATCTGGGATCGGATCAGAACCTATTAGTAGAAAGTTCTTAAGGTTCTCCTTGAAACTTTCTATACTGATAGGATTGTTCTTTCTAAGGATGACCCCTCTCATGTCCTTGGCTCACTGAATGTTCTTTTTTTTTTGTGTTAAGCTTTTAATATTATTTTTCTTACATTACATCGAGTGGAAAGTGTATTGCTTGTCCTTTCCGATCCTCCTTATCTTCTTTTCCTTCAGCAACCAGCTCATTCTCTCTACCTCCCACCCTTCCTCCCTCCATTCCTCCTTTCCTACCTCCCTTCCTCCCTCCCTCCCTCTCTTTCTCTCTCTCTCTTTCTCTCTCTCTCTCTCTCTATCCCTATCCCTCCCTCCCTTCGTTTCTAGACTCAGCACACCCCTTCACTTTGCTCTCACATTTTCTTTCCTTCCTCCATCCGTTATGTGTCAGGAGAATTTCAGTTTGCAGTTAAACCTTTTAGTGGACACGCTGTACGCTCACCTCTTTTGAGCATGGCACACAGCCTGAGCTCACTTTTATCCTTAAGTCCTATGTATCATATGAAATCAACAAGTGGACACACTGAAAATTGCAAGGTCTGGCTCTTGGATTTGGGTAAGTACCATGGACTTGACAGCTCAGCCTCATTCTCTGTGTAATTCTACCTTAGTATCAAATTATTTCGTACTTTATCTTCTACCCTTGGTAGCCTGATGACTAAATAATACAGGAACCTGTTTTATGTTATAGTTTTCTTATGGATGAAATTTATCAGTTCAAATGCAGTTATTTATACCCTCCTTTCCATTTGCCCCACGTTCTCACCTATTATTGTTGTGCATGTTGTTGGGCTTGAAGTACCTCCAGGGGCTCTCTGGTACATTCCTTGCATTGCTTTCTTCATTTCTGTTTGTTGCACTTACACTAAGTTTGGTAGGCATTCTCAGACAAGGCAATTATTTTGGCAGTAACTGGAAGATCATACATTTGACAGCTTGCTTTTTATATTTGAAGGCGACATAAAAACAACGAAATAAATCAACGTCACAGATGCTTGTTTATTTGCGGCTCGCGGATTAAGTAACTGGGTCATCTCTGTTGATGCGTCGTGGGTTGCTCTCCTTGCATAGAGAACACTAAACTCAGGATTAAAATGGTCGCACTCAACCATGGTGTGCTGGGTTGTCTTAGGAAAGTCCAAAGGAAATGAAGCAGACATCTTTGAGTAATTGAGAGACTTCAAGGATTTAAGACGGCTAAGGACCTGACCTTCTTTCACACCCCACAGGACAAGAATGTGTCATGACTATCGACCCCCTCATAAATCGAGGTGGAACAGACAGGACAAGTCCCTGCGTCATGTTAACATGAAGCTTTAAACCAGGGACTTCAAAGAAGGTCAGTCCTCATCAAAGGACGGCTCTGAAGAAACACACATGACTTCAGCCAATTAGCCGGTTATGTTAAACATAACATAACTAATGATTCCATGCTCGGTTCTGCATCAGCACTCAGCTGAATCGACAGACCCTCAAATCACCCTGCACTAATCAGGCTTTTCTGTGAAGGTGTTCAGTCAAAGAAAGTCTGTAGATTTTTATGGATGTCACTATGGCTGAATTGAGGTTTTCAGCTAACACCGGTACTTGAAGAAATCATTTTAGCCAGTTTTTGGCTGCTATCTAACCTTATCTTGGTATCTGCCTACAAAATTTGTACAAACAATCGTAGCAGTAAACAGATTTAGCCTGACTAAGACATCTAAATCTTTGCTATTGGGCTGAGAATTGATAAAGCATTTGTGAAGAAAATTAGTGAAAAATTCCTGAAACGGATATATAATCGTCATCAACTCAGTTTGTTACCTGATACCAGCTGTTTGAGTGTCTGAACAGAGAACAGTTGAGTGAAGATCCGACAGTGAGGCTCATGACTCGTGACTTTTACCTCAGGTGATAAGACAGCTTGATGATGTTGGTCCTCAAATTGAGAACTCTTTTTCTATTGTAAACTCAGTATATGAAACTTTTGGTAAACCTTGATGGGAAAATTCAAGACCTTTATCCAAGCACCATAGTTAATGTTACAAAAAAAAAGCGTGACACAAGGGGTCGGCTTCTGTCACTGCACTTTAAAAATGTTATCAGTAATGGAAAGAGCAGAACTAATTTGCTAATGTTAGAATTTATCAGAACCCGAAATTAGTATCTCATCTTGTGACACAAATTGGGAAAATCTTCAAACTTTTTATTAGTATTAAGTGATTTGAAGACAATTTGGGGAGGTATCGAAACCAGAATGAGTCACCTACTATGTATTAATTAATCACAACATTTTGTTCTGTTTGTTTCCTTGTTATGCTATTTTTTAGCTAGCTGCATTAATTACCTTTGCTTCTAGTGAGGTTGCAATGAAGAGCAGAATTGGTTTCTTTCCATAGATTAATTAATTCAAATATGATTTTTATATTTGTTGTGTCGAAATCTGTTTTTTTTTTTTTTTAAATGTTATTTCTGCATAACTAGCATTGTCATTTTTTCTTTCTTTTCTTTTCTATTTATTTTATTTAATTTTTTTTATGTTTCTCAGCTAAACATTGTGTGATGCTGATTGCTGCAAGCACCCAGATTCTACCAATTCATTTAAAAAAAAAAAACAATTCTTATCTTGCCTTTCTTTGTTTATTAATTGTGAAATAAATCCAGATCGTTTGTTCGCATGGCAACAAATACTAGTCATACTACTATCATGTAGCTTTAATTGTGGTAGATATTAATATGTGAGCAGTTTGGAACACACAGAAAGCTCTATATAACAAAAAAATCCAATGTTATGAGAAATCTCGCTATCCCTTAGTTTTCTCCTGCCTCTGAAAAGGAACGGTTCTGATGAAAGAGGTGCTCATTAATACAGATATGAATAAAGGCTTTTGTTCTCAGGTCACTGCATATGCAACACCTCTGGACAGGAGAGAATGACTTTTTCTTGCATACTTAGGTGCATTGGAGGTGTTAAGGGACACACACCTTAAAGCATCTATCAGTGATTTCATATTAAAAACAATTTAAGAACAAGTATTATGTCTTTAAACATGTTAGTAAAAACATACCCCACAGGAATAAAACCTCACAGGTTTCAGTGTAATGTGGCCAGAGGCTAACAGTTAATGTCCACTCTAGTATTTTTATGTTAAAGAGATGCTTAAAGTTTATAACTTTACAGCTCAGCCACTGGGGACTCTTTCCATAAATGGTAAATGAGCATGATGTCATCTCACCACAGCAACAGTTTGACACAAAATTTTAATATGTTTGTGATGCATCCGAGGAAAAAGTGCATTGATATTAATCAATTACCGAGAGCTGCTTTTACAGAAAATAAATCGGCATTTAACGTGGGGCGAAAAAAAAACCCGCTGCACATTATATAATGTATACTGTTAGAAATGTTGTGATGGCGTAGACTCACCTCTAGCTGAATATAAGTGCATGTGACATTCTTCACAGTGGGTGTTATTTGTATTGTGTTATTTTTGCAGGTGTGTGTGTGTGTGTGTGTGTGTGTGTGTGTGTGAGAGAGACAGTTCAAAGGTCGCTGTTACAGGTTTCAGATCACAGTACAACAGCTGAAAACGTATCATGTCAGGTTTTTTTTTTACGGACCTTAACTGTCAAGCATACAGTGCAGCTATAAATCCTGAGCGTTGTTCACTGAAGGGGCATGTTGGACAATAATCATATTCATAATCGTTAATATGGTGCATGGGGAAGGAATTACTCCTGGTCATCCGGATCTTTGTGGTTTAAATGATATATTTGTTTATATTTTACATCCAACCAGGTTCATTAAAATATTTTGGGTTCTCCTTTCTAGGCGATAAGCCGTTTATACCAACAGAACTGCATATTTCACACTCCAGGTGTAAAAACCCTATTAGCAAACATCCCAAAAATAAAGCTAATTATCAACTTCCAAAAAAACACAGGTTTTCATGGAAATCAGGAGCATGCAGAACATCTTACACAAGCTTTACATAAGATTCAGCTGGGTTTAGCTCAAAGGCTGAGAAGAGATAGAAACAAAACTGCGCAGTCAACTAAAAATAGCGGGGCAGCGTTTGGTTCAGAGTCTCTGGCATCAAAGCATGCAGTCTCACACGAGTGTATGTACTTTATAGGAGCAAACAGTTGGGACATATTACACTTAAATATTCATACAATAAATCAGCTTTAGAGATCTAGATCTAGATCTATCCCTAATAAGCAAGCCAGAGGTGACAGTGGCAAGGAAAAACCTCCTGAGAAATCATGAGGAAGAAACCTTGTCAGGAAACTCAAAGTGTCTTGATACTATTCAGTGTACTACTGTATGTTGCACTGTAACCATGACAACAATCAGAAATAACAACTTGGACTCTATTTAATTAGTCATTAGTCATGGGTTATGGTTATAGAGCAACATAACACCCTTTGAGACTTATCATTTTTTTAAATGTTGTCCTAGTGATATGTGGTGGGTGGAACTACTTTTAAACACATATCCAAGCTTGAGTGTTGCAGTTGTTCTTTAAGTCCACCCTGTTAATTATTTTAGGATGTCTGGCATTTTTATCCATCGCATGTATACTCAGTTGCAGCATTTTCACCCCTTGCGTACTTGTTTCCAGACACACTCTCCGTGTCAAGTAATGAGGGGGGAATGTCAGGCAGTGCCACCCTGCAGCCGGGGCACCTGCACGGCTCGCCCGGTGCCAAACGTCCTGGAAATACCCTCCGGAAGTGGTTGACGAGCCCAGTGCGGCGTCTTAGCAGCGGTAAAGCAGATGGACATGCCAAGAAACTGGCACACAAGCACAAGAAAAACCGCAAGAGTGGCGAATCACAGAGGGACTCAGATGAAAACGCAGCGACACCACAAGATGAGACTGTTGAGGAGGTAAGAGGCCAAGACTAAGAAGTGAGAGTATAAGTATATAGATTATAAACCAAGACTAAAAAAAGGTTAATGATTAGATTTTTCCAGAAAAAGAGACTGGGTAATCTTAGATCTGCAAAAAAATCTATAGTCTTTGAACATGCTCCTGTAACTACATACCATTTCTAGTGGGTGGGTTAGTTAGGGAACTTAGTTCATTCATCTTTGTCAAAGTTATATCAGGGCACAGTGGTTTATTTGTTAGCAAAATGCCTTGCAACTCTGCATTTGGGGTTCTGATTGCTGCTAAGCTTTTCCCCATGCATTGGGTACTCCCGTTTCCACCACAGTCCAAAGACAGTTGTTGTAGTCTTTTGGAATCCCTAAATTGTCCGTAGCATGTCAATGGTTGTGTGATTGTGCTCTGCGATGGACTGACACCTTGTTCAGAGTGTGCCCTGCCTTTTAGTTCCATTGCAATAAGCTTCAGGATTCAGGGTCCCTCTGAACATGCACAGGAAATTTTTTTCAAAAAATGGATGGATGGAAAGTTCTATTCTTTAAAACTTGATTAGAATGATAATATTTCCTTCATGGTCCCAACTGATACTGGGATTAATGTTCTGCTCTAGTGATGCAAAAGTTATTATTTTTAGTGTAGTTTCTATTTTTTTTTTATGTGAAATAATCAAATAGCATAATTCCACATTTGATTAAAAGCACAGAATCTTTTCTCGTTTTCCTTCTACTTTTATCTCTCTACAGAGGATGAGATATGAGGGCCTGAGCAGCGGCACACTTTCCAAATCATCATCTTCAGGCATGCAGAGCTGTGGGGAGGAAGAGGGTGAAGAGAACGCCGATGCTGTGCCTTTGCCGCCACCGATGGCCATCCAACAGCACAGTCTCCTCCATCAGGACTCGCAGGATGAAAAGGTAAACCTCTACCTCTAGCATTGATTAAGCTAATGAAGATTTATTGTATAGCAGTACCATCATATAGAAATCTGATTTCTCTATTGCGGATAGAAAACAGAGCTTAAGTTAAACGCTGGCTAAATCTACTATTTATTTGAATTTTTTTCATCTAATATTATTGACTTTTTGTCTCTTGTTTGTTAATCCGGTTTTATCCCACAACATTTTGTTGATTCTGTTCTGTGTCTGTTTTGTCTCAGTTTCCGTACCTCGCCATGTAGCTTACTTTTTCCAGTAAAGCCAGTCTTCTTCTTCTTAACCCTTCCTCCTTCTTAATTACTTATTCCTTATTCCTTTGATTTCCCTTCTGATTCTTTCCTTTCCTATACTCAAATGTTGCTTGTTTGAATACTCCATCAGCCCACTGACCCCAGTTTTGATTGGTCAGACATGGACACAGCCAAAACTGAACCCAATGTCTAGTGGACTGCCCTTTAATGGAGTATTTAAAGCATGTACTACCAAATGCAGCAGGAAGTCATGTCCTACCAGTACCTGTAGTTCCATGAACCTAAAAGCCTTTCAAATCAAGCCCCACCCTAAGCCTTGTAACTGAGACCTTATTAGCTAGCAAGCACTGGACCCAGCCACTGCCCGTACCTTGACTGGACAGGATACTTGAACTGCAACGGTGAGAATTTGTTTACTCCAGATTAATAAAAGTCCACTAATTTTAGCTGTGTAAACAAAATTTGACAAACATGGTGAACACTTACAAAAAGTTGTTTGTTGAGTGTAATGCCAGTGACTATTGGAGATAGCTGTACTGATCATATCAGCGACCTTTCCCACCCCCCCCAGTAGCAAATATTTAATTATATGAATTCAATAAATCAGTAGCCAAATAGTTACACCAAACCGACTGATCCCAAACCCTGCCCACACTTGGTTACTGTTGCTATCTAGGGCAAGTTTCTTGATATAATAGATGTGTTTAAAGGTTCAGGTTTTTAAAATAGACAGTGCCATCCATATCTCTGGCAAAGTTATCCATAGCAAGAAATCCAAGACAGCAAAAGTGCTTTATTCAGAAATAACAGCTGCCCTGTGAAGCTGGTGTCAAGTGTATCTGCAGAAGTGCATGCTAACTTCACCCTCTTCAGTTTGTAGCTGACACATGAAAAAAGGAAAACTAGAGGATGGGGATTATTGAATTGTGAGAAAATGTATTGGATTGCTGAGTTCTTTCATATGTCCAGCTAATGTCCCGATTACTGGACTCACAACTGAGCAGACAGAACAAACTTTAGTCAGGGAGTCATTGTTATGTGACACCCACTAGCAATCCAATCTAAAGCAGACTGTGTTTGGGGTTGACTTTGGTGGCACAGTGGTGCAGCAGGTAGCATTGTCCTGATTCCAAACTTCATGGTCCCAGGGATCAGGTTTCATCTCAAGTTCAGGTTACAGGTACTCTGGTTTCCTCTGCCATCTAAATTGCTCATAAGTGATGAACTGGCAACCTATCCAAGCTGTATTCCTGTTGGCTTCTTACACCAGCTGTTCTGGGAAAGGCTTGGGATGCATTCTAACCTTGACCAGGAGACAGGATACAAAAAATAATTGATATAATAAAAATAGATAAATATAATATAAATATATCCCTCTTAATGTCAGGGTATCTCCTTTAGAATTTGTCTATAGTGGTGTACCAGATGCTGAAAGCTTGATTAAGGTAATATTGGATAGCAAGAGTTACTAACAATAAGTAGTGCTTGGCAGGCAAGAAAAAAGTTGGGGCTAGGAATGGGTCAATTTCAAAAACTTATAGTTACCTCTCTACCCTCAGGCCTCCCGCCTTTCCGGGCGACCCAGCAGTTCAGAAACCCCCAGTGCTGCTGAACTTGTCAGTGCCATTGAAGAACTTGTAAAAAGCAAGATGGTATGTTGTGTTTCTTTTAATCATGGAAGCTCAATTATTTTTATCCAGTTCTGGCAGTGTATCCCTATTGTACTCTATTGTCTTTTGTCTCTCAGAGTCTGGAGGATCGACCAAGTTCCCTCTCAGTTGATCATGTAGACAGCAACAGCCCCTCTTGTAACCCCTCAGATAACTCCCTGCTCTCTTCTTCTTCACCTGGGGACGAAATGGATGAACGCAAAACGAGCATACTCAAGAAGCGCCAGTAAGCAACTATCCCAGGGATAACTAGTCCTGTTCATTTGAGTTACAGAATCAACACACTTAGGTTAAGGTTATCCATCTAATATTAATACTTCTTTAAAGTACACAGTTTGCTAATGTTGTCTAGCTTGCTAGCAAAACTGACTATTATTTCAAAGTCGTTCAGACAACTTTATCCAGTTTGCAATTATTTCCTGTTTTATTTGCAGATACGGCAGTTTCAGTGAGATATGCTATCTATTAGTCACCACTGATCAGATCATTAGATCTGATAACTGCCGCATTAGGCACATTACAATTTTTTTTGGAAGGCAATAAAATAAATCAGGCTAGCTAATAAGCAAATGTCATTAGTATCCTTAGTGAACATTTTGTAAAAACGCACGTGATTAAAAAGAACACGGTAACACAGCAAGCTAGCTAGCAAATTGTTAGTTTGAAACCCAGTAAAGCCTGCTGCATGTTCCTGGTGAGGTTCTGAGAGAATGATTTTATAGTATGTTTGGATGTCCTTATTTAACCTTGCCTCTATCTCTTTGCAGCTATGTACTTTTGGAGCTGGTCGAGACAGAACGAGACTATGTTAGAGACCTGGGTGCGGTGGTGGAGGTAAGAATGAGGTCAAACCATACGACTGTGGTGTCTAGAATTAGATTCAGAGGTCATCTGATGCCTGTTAGCACTGGAAAAGTATAGGAAGCTATGTGTAGCAGGATGTGGATAATTATATAGGAAACTGTTGGGTTGAATCAGATGACTCATCCTTTTCAAACCTCATGGACACGTTTGTAGTTTGAGAATGTCAAAGAACTGTCTCACACAGCCATTCTCATGTAGAGGCTTGGAACAGGAAGTGAACTGCTGGCTGTGGGTGGTGCCACCTCCTCAGATTGTGCCACTGCATGCTTGACGTCCGTGCCATTGTCTCCCTGGTAACGACGTTCTTGGACTCTCCTTGTCTTTGTAGGGCTACATGAGCCGAATGAAAGAGGAGGGGGTTCCGGATGACATGAAAGGCAAAGACAAGATTGTGTTCGGAAACATTCATCAGATCTATGACTGGCACAAAGAGTAGGTCCAACATACTGGCACACAACAGTGGGTTTTCCATCCACCTGTATATTTTATATTTTTAAAGAGGCGTGTAAGAAATACTCAGCGGACATTGAAATATTAGATCCCTTCACATCCTAGTCTCCATGGCTACAATGGACACAGCCCATGTCTTTATTTTGGTCCATAGTATGCAGACAGTGTGTTCAGATTTTAAATGTTATACCGTGGTGGGTCTACATGGGTTGGCCCAAAAAGATATTTCAGGTATTGATTATGGTTGTGAAGATTTATACGTTGGGCCAAATTGTGTTCTTATACTGAAGGTGTATATGGAAGCATAATAATGGCAAATGTTTTTTAAAGCAAATAAGTGTGTTGAATAGCACAAACTGAAAAAAATAAAATGCATTATTCCATAGCTTCTTCCTGGGTGAATTGGAAAAGTGCCTGGAGGATCCCAATAGGCTAGCATCCTTGTTCATCAAACATGTATGTACTGTATCATGTATCAGTTCCCACTGGGCATTTTAGTGGTGGCACATTTTGCTTTCATAAGATTATTTAAATCGTGTATATTTTGACCACAAAGTATTATTTTTACCAAAAATTACAGGAGCGCCGATTACACATGTACATTGTCTACTGCCAGAACAAGCCCAAATCTGAGCACATTGTATCTGAGTACATAGACACATATTTTGAGGTAAGAACCAAGCCTGAATCAACAAATCATCAATTCATGATTAGCCACATTAGTTAATTATTATTCTTTTTTAATGGGACCTGCTTTCATATCAAAAGTTTTCTGACTTTTGCCAGGATCTAAAGCAACGCTTGGGCCACAGGCTTCAAATCACAGACTTGCTTATCAAACCTGTGCAGAGGATTATGAAGTACCAGCTCCTGTTAAAGGTGAGGAACATCGTTCTGACTCATACAGTCTTACTGTCATGCCCGGGGAGGAGATGTAATGATATCTTTTTAACACTGCTATAGAATATTTAAAAAATGCCTTGTCTTGCCCATTTTCATGCAAAAAGATGAAATCTCAGGTTTGTTTCTGCTCATTTCCTGCTTCAGGATTTCCTAAAGTTCTCCAAAAAGGCTGCCGTTGATTCAGCAGAATTAGAGGTAAAAACACCATCTTCAGCATTTTTTATTCCCACCCCACTCTTTCTTTCACCCTTGAGTCATTTTGTTTTTTGTTGTTTCTTTCCATGAAAAGCTGCATTTTGAATCCATGTTTTACAGAAAGCAGTGGAGGTGATGTGTGTCGTACCCAAACGCTGCAACGATATGATGAACGTGGGGCGTCTCCAGGGCTTCGATGTAAGATACTGTCACTATATGGATGATTTGTTGAGAGATACTCAAGCCCTGATCCTCTCAGAATTGAAATAAGAAGACTGATTTGTAGTCTTTTCCTGTGTGTGTCTAGGGGAAAATTGTAGCTCAGGGCCGGCTCCTCCTCCAAGACACATTCATGGTGTCAGATCAGGACTCTAGTCTACTGGCCCGGGCCAAGGAGAGGCGTGTCTTCCTCTTCGAGCAGATAGTCATCTTCAGTGAGCCTCTGGATAAGAAGAAGGGCTTCTCTACTCCAGGCTATCTGTTCAAAAGCAGCATCAAAGTGAGTTGTTTTTTTTCACTGATTGCCATGTTTGATGCATAAATTATATACCAAACCATCACAGATAGGCTCCACAGAATAACAATACAATAATATAAACAGATGTTTGACGCTGCCTCAGTGGCTTGAAATGATTCGGAAATGAGCCCTTGTGTCTCTCTTTCGGGTTGCAGGTCAGTTGGTTGGGTCTGGAGGAGAGTTCAGACAGCGACCCCTGTAGGTTCACTCTCACGTCGAGGTCGTCCACAGGTGTCATCGAGCGCTTCATCCTTCACTCCTCTAGCCCAGCCGTGAGTCATACATGGGTACAACAGATCAGCAGCATCCTGGAGAACCAGAGAAACTTCCTCAATGGTAACACACTTCTATATAAAGATTGGTACACTAATGTTTTTAGCAATGCAATCTATAGCAAGGGCCAGAAAAGCCCTACTAATACAGATACGTGCTTCTTATTCTAGATTTTTATTTAAATCTTTTTTTTCTGTCCTGCAGCACTAACTTCTCCCATCGAGTACCAGCGGAACCATGTGGGCGCGAGCACTTCCAACCCAGGCACCAGTGTCCCCATGGGCTCCCGACCTCGTGGATCCAGAATTCCCCAACCCATGCAGCCCCACCCCCATTCAGCCTCAGGTACGTTCCCTGAGACGTTCGGAACACACCCGCTCGAGGTCCCCTTGAATGAGCAGCGAGAGGAGACCCGTTCAGTTCCTCGAGCTGCTGTGTCCCCAATGTCCATCGCTTTATCCAGACCTCGATCAGGGCTCCCTTCACCACTAATCTCACCTTCAACAAACACCCCGAGTTCGTGCCACTCTGGCATCAAAGCCTCCTCGTCCTCCATATGGGCTTCAGTTCCAGAGCAGAACCAGAAACGCAAGGAAACGGACCGGGTCAGCACATGTTCCTCGGCCAGCGAGCACTCCCTGCACAGCAACGGGGTAAGGACCCGACTCTCTCCTAGCCCAGGCTTAATTCTGGCTTCCTACTAACTTTCCGTATGGGATGTGTTCCAAAAGCAGAGAAATTCCTCGCTGGCTCAAATGGCGTAAGCACGTCTTCACCCCACTACTAAACTGGAAATTGCTCGGCTTCTTCATTGTTCTTCAGAAGGCTAGACATCTGTCCTCTGCTATTCATTCTTCTACTCTAGAAACAACTCAGTCCAAGAAAGCAGTCTAACCCGTACTAACATTCTTCGTTTGGCTGTTTCTAATCATTCTTCTCGGAAAGGTGTGAGATGCCATAAAGAAGATGCTTAACGAAGAGAAGCTTCCTGACTCCACTGATGCCTTGCTTTCATGCCACTAAACATTTTCTCCATGCTTTATACATACAAACGTACACCCTATGTACAGTATGTCAACTGTACATATACATACTGGTGCCGATTAAACCGTGTATCTCTTTTTGGAAGAGGACTTGCATTTAAATGTTCAAAATATTGGTTTATCATTTCAAAGAAAGACAACAGAATATAATTTTCCAGTGAATTTTCCAGTGAACGTTCCAGTGAACTGGAGAGATGCCACCCTTAAATAGTCCAACTCCCTGACCAGTGGCCTGGCTAGTGAAGTAGGGAGTTGATTGAGACCCAGCCTAGGATAAGGGGAACATTGTGTAGGGAACATTGTGTGTATTTGTAAAGAAACAAAGCTGATATTTAGTAATGTTCTGTGTATGTTGTGCTGTCAGAGTGAAAGCAGCAGCAGCAGCAGTAGCAGCGTGTCCACCATGTTAGTGACCCAGGACTACGTGGCTTTAAAAGAGGACGAGATCAGTGTGCATCAGGGCGAGGCTGTGCAGATCCTGGCTTCCAACCAGCAGAGCATGTTCTTGGTTTTCCGAGCTCCCACCGAACAGGGCCCGGCAGCAGAGGGTTGGATCCCCGCCCACGTCCTGGGACACACCTCCATCCGTGCCTCCGACTACACCAACAGCACCCTAAAGTATGCAAACAAAACCAAGTCTGCAGCTTGCGATATTAAATATTTTTACAGAGAAACATATTTTCAAAGTTAAGAGCCTTCTGATAGATAGATACAAGAAATGGAAAACCCTTTAAATAAACTTCAGAATCTGAGTTTCTGATTTTCGACGTGCAATTCGAGACTCATTATTCTCACTTTTATGTCTCCTGCTTTCTCATCACAAACCCAGGAAGTCATCATCGTGGCACACGGCGTTGCGCATCCGCCGCAAATCCGAGAAGAGAGAAAAAGAAGGAAGGAAAGAGTGTCGACAGGAGAATAAGGTTTCTGTAAAGGTATTCAGGCTTTCATTCAACTGATTTTTTATACAGTCCTCTAAAAATGACCACAAATCAACCCACATTAACATATACCTGCTAAACAAATACAGGATTTCAGGTACTGTTGGATATTTAGTTTCTTTCTCTTTCACACACTCAACTCTTTTGTGAAGATGTAGACACTTAAGTTGCTGACAGGGTGAGAAGTTAAAATTAGTGCTGGAGCACATGATAACATGTAAGACTTTTCTTTTTTTTCTGTCTCTCAGCTTCTAAATCCGAACTACATCTACGATGGTAGGTCTGATGAAATAAAATAATGTTAAAAACAAATTGTTAATAATAATAATATTCATAATAATTAAGATGATGAAATCCGGACTGAAGTGTTTGTCTGTGTCATGTCTCAGTTCCTCCAGAGTTTCTGGTGCCTCTGAGCGATTTGGTGTGTGAGAGCGGAGACAGCGTGACCTTGCGCTGTAAGCTCGGAGGTCAGCCGAGAGCCTCGGTCTCCTGGCGAGGACCAGATCAGAGCACAGTGAGCGACGGAGGACGATATACACTGACACACAGGTACACACACAGACACACAAGCCTCATAACTCATGCAGCTGTAATTTATTTGTAAGGCTTTGTCTTGTAATTACACACATTGACCAGTAGGTGGCTCTAGAGCTCAACTAAAGAGCTGTGTGTGTGTGTGTGTGTGTGTGTGTGTGTATATATATATATATATATATATACATATATACTGTGTGTAATATATATATATATCTCCTATTGTATATATATATATATATAGTTTTGTTTTTTAGTGTTACAGTGTTTAGTATTTTAAACCCATAGTGTGTCTCATATTCTTTTAAAAACTTTTTTTATTGCATCACTTTCCTAATGTACAGACAGACCATAGAAGCAACTCTTTGGTCGATAATTACATCTTCCATGTCTGCATTTGACTCCCATGCTGTAGAAGGAACTACCAAAGTGTCTTTACACTAGACAGTGTGACTCACTCAGCCACAAAATCTATTCTCTTATAAACTCTCCTCTTCACGCCATATTATTTTTACATATTTTTTTCACTTCCTCCTTCTGTGCGCCTTCACAGCGAGACAGGCGAAGTGACCCTGCGCGTTTCCCCCGTGACTATAGAGGACGGCGGGACTTACACCTGCACCGCCACTAATGACGTTGGTGTGGTCACATCTTCCTCCTGCCTCAGAGTGCAAGGTGCGGGTGTGTCTGATCCTCAGCACAAACACACACTCCACACTTTCTCCTATTGTATCACGAGTAGCCTAGTGATCTTTTCGCCTACTAGTTAAGTTGTTGGTCTACCACCCAGAAGGTTGTGAGTTCAAATCCCAGGTCTGCCATGGCACCACTGCTGGGCCCCTGAGCAAGGCCCTTAACCCTCAAGTGCTCAGTTGTATAAAATGAGATAAATATAAGTTGCTCTGGATAAGGGCGTCTGCCAAATGCTGTAAATGTATGTAGATATGGTAACCATAACACTGGATTCTGATGACGTTTTATTTTGGCCTGAC